>JACGWL010000013.1:9180184-9428773 GCA_034509725.1 Sesamum angolense
ATTAAGTAAATCTAAATCTCATTGACTACATACCATTGGCTACATCTCGTTTCCCATTGTCCCTATTATAGTCGACGTTCTTCCTCCAGTTGCATGCCTTGCGGATTATGATAAATAAACTAATAACCCTTTCGTTGAAATTGAGCAATTGACTTTGAGCCAACGTACGTTGTTGTTGTTAATATATGAATTAGTCAAGTTGATAGATTTAGGACCCCTAGTAGAGTATAAGATGACCAGATTCATTAACTAATAATTATTAAGATAAGTTGTTATAAACTAATATTTTTTGAATAATTATATTTACACTCCGATAAATAGTCTATTTACATAAACCATCTTATCTTTTGCATAATTACAGAGACTACCTCTTGCAGCCAAAAAACAGGGTAATTTGTGTAATAACGCTAATATTTTAGGGTGGTGTGTAATTTTAAAAAAAAAAAGTGAGGAGTAGTTTGTGTAAGTGATAATGATATTTTGTGGGTGTATGTATAATTATCTAAAAGATTTGGGTGGTTTGTCTAAACAAGCCATACATCAAGCAGTGTAAAATGTAATGGGCAAAATCCTTTTTTGGTCCCGTTAAAAAAAATTATTTTCGTTTGTGGTACCACAATTGTGGTCAGTATCGCTTTTAGTACCATAAAACATAAAAACACGTTTTTTTGTCCCAAGTCAACAGCAGATGTTAACGGTAGTTAACTCCTATTGAAAAGCACTGTTTAATGGTACCACAAAAGCAAAAAATGTGTGCTTTTAGTACCATTAAAAGAAAAAAAAAATTTTAACCAACTTTTCCACAAACTATAAGAATTTTTTATCTTTTACAAAAATAAAAATATTTAGAAAATATTTTAATATATATAATAAATAGTTCTAAAATTATAATTATTTTTATTACAAATAATTTTTAGGATCTATTTCACTATTTTTGAAATCAAATTATTATTTGGTTAAAAATATATATTAATATTTGATCACAAACTATAAAAAGTAAAATTTATATTTTGAGTAAAAGTATCAGATAAATTTTATTTTTATTAAACAATAACTTAATTTTTAAATTAAAATTTACATTTGAGATAAAATCGTAGCAACTATTAATTTTTATTGAATCTTTGTTTTGTTCGAAAACATTTTAATAAACTTTGACATAAATTATAAGAAATAAAATTTTATTTTTTAAAAATTAAAGAAAATTTAGTTTAATATAATTAATAAAATAGTTTATCATTTATAATTATATATATTTTAAATCAATTCTAGCATATTTTAATCATTTTTAAAATTATATTATTATTTATTCTAAAAATATTTTAATAAACTTTGAGAAAAAAAAGTAAGATAAATTTTAATTTTATTTCTATAATTTATCTCAAATATAAATAATTATGATTTAAAATTAATTTATTATTTAATAAAATGATATTTATCTAATACCTTTATTGAAAAAATAAGTTTTAGTTTCCATAATTTATGCTTAAATATTAATATATTTTTAGACCAAATAATAATCTAATTTCAAAAATAATAAAATAGATCCTAGAAATTATCTGAAATAAAAACAATTATAATTTTAGAATTATTATTATATATATTAAAATATTTTTTTCCTAACATTTTCATTTTTGTCAAAGATAAAAAAAATTCTTATAGTTTGTGGCAAAAGTTGGTTAATATTCAATTTTATCTTGGTTGTGATATCCTGGTACTGAATGGTATCAGAGCCATGCAACCTATGGATATATCCATATATAGAAATTCATAATTTGTGAATTGGACTTCGACACGTTGTAAGTCGGCTTGCTTGACCATTATTTGTGCCGCGATAAATCGTTGTCTGATCCGAAAGAGCAAAGTATGAATGTCTAAAAATATGGATAAATTCATAAGAAGCATGAATTCTGGAGCCTCCTCATAAGGGATAAACCAAGAAAATTCGAATATAATTACCACAGGGGAAACACTGTGGGAAGACAAAGATCTATTTGATTGGAAACCTCCTAAGATTAGTACTAAAGAGGCAAAATGTCACTTTTGGTCCCACTAGATAGGGACATTCTCACTTTTGGTCCCGAGCTTTATGGGCTCAACACTTTTGGTCCCAAAACCCTAATTTTTTGACACATTTGGTCCTGTGCCATTAGATTTAACGAAAAATGACACGTGACAAGTCACGTGCCGTTAGTCAACGGTCAGTCAAAAGTCAATTTTTTTTTTAGGGAAAAAAAGGCACCAAAAAATATTTTTTTGCTATTTATATATGTAAATAACCCACAAACACTACATAACATTTTCATCTTTTCTCATCACTTTTAAATTGATAGAAATATGCTAAAAGATCAAAATTCTACAAATATTGAATGCTATTGTCACAAATTGATGGCTTAAATGCATAAAATCCCTCTGTATTTTAAAAATTCAGCAAAAACCCCTTCTTGTTTTTAAAAAAAAACTGAAATTCCCTCTATAAATTGATCGTCATGCCCTTGCTTATTATGTATTTTTTATTATTTTAATAACTATTGGATCTTTTTTGAATGAATAAAAGCTCTGAATTTGATCAATTATTCGTAACTGCTGATTTTAAAATTTGAAGGGTTAAATTTACCAAATTTATAAATTATAAAAATATTTTATTTTAATATTATAAAATTGTTATATTTCAATATAAATTAATAAATATAAAATAAAAGTATTAAATTATTATTTATTTTAATATAATTACCCTAAACACCCATCCCCACCCCCTGCGTTGTCTACCCCCTTCCCCAACCCCATTGCTGTCCGCGCCACCACCAGCAACCCCCTTCCCCTCCCCCTCCCGCTAGCACCAGCAACGGCGACGCCGCCCCAGTCAAAGCTCGGGCGGCGTCGCCCAGAGGATTTGGGAACGGCGACGCCGCGAGTCTGGGCGCGGCGTCGCCGTCCGCCCAAGTTGTTTGGGCGTTGGCGTCGCCGTCGCCCAGAGCTATTCTGGGCAACAGCGACGCCACGCCCAGATTCGAGGGCGATGGCGATCGCCATCGCCCTTCTCGACGGCAGCGGGGGCGGCGGCGATGGCCGTCGTCCCCTAGTTTTTTTTTTTTTTTTTAAGAATTGATTTAAAAAAATTAGTTATTAAAATTTTAAATTTAATTAAAAATTAAATATTTCTTCTTAAATTTGAATTAAGAAGAATTAAATTTTTAAAAAGTTTAAAATGATTTTAATAAAAAAAATAATTTAAATTTAAAAAAAATATAAAATTAGACGTTGACTACCGTTGACTAACGGCACGTGACTTGTCACGTGCCGTTTTTCGTTAAATCTAACGGCACAGGACCAAATGTGTCAAAAAATTAGGGTTTTGGGACCAAAAGTGTTGAGCCCACAAAGCTCGGGACCAAAAGTGAGAATGTCCCTATCTAGTGGGACCAAAAGTGACATTTTGCCTACTAAATCAACAAACTTTACATTTATTCTCAAAATCCTCCATTATTAAACATATTAAGAATGGTTATAAATTTCTACATATTGGTCTTGTTCAAATTGCTATTAAACCTTTAACAAGAGAAGGATTAGATACCAGTGTGTTTCTTGCTTTACGAGACTGTAGACATCTAGATTTTTATGATTCTTTACTCGGATTAGTAGAACCCAGTCTTTGTAATGGCCCAATTTATTTTAATTCTTTTCCTAATTTCACCATTTCTCTTAGTGATCCTCATATTATTGATATTCTTACTTTAAATGTAAAAAATTACAATTATAAAATGAAGTCAGGATCTCATATATATGAAATATTTTATAGGCTTCATTACAAAATTACCAATACAGGTTTAGATATCCAAGCCATATCTCACACAAAGTCCCCTGGCCAAACAGTATTTTGGGAAATAAATAGGGCCAAATCTAATCTTATGGTCCCCAAAACCATAGAATGGAAAAATGTCACTCTACCAGAAACTTGGAATTTACCTCCTGGGTCAATACCACCTATCCAGCCTATAGAAAATTCAGAAATTGATCAAATTACCCAACACCCTGATGGATCTGTAGGAGTCAAGTTTTGTAGACAAAATTCATTAAGAACAAATGACTTTTTACTCTCATCCTGCTACTCCTTCTAGACATTCAACTTCGGAAACAATTAGACCTACTACCTCAAAATTTCAAGGAATAAGAATGGATCAAAATCTTGCACAACCTATTTACCAAGATTATGAAGAAATGGGATCTCCTAATTCGGCACCTTCACAAATTCTTACAATTACTAAAGAATTTTCAATTGATAAAGATTTTCTTAAAAAAGACTTTCTTTCAGAAGGAAATATTTCCAACAGAAAATGGTTCATGAGTAGTTTTTCTGAATCTCAAAGAGCAAACATCAGATCTGAATGGTATGAATCTATGTCATACATTAAACAAAATATTCCTTTCTTCTCTTATTTATTCCAAACATATGGAGAAGATAAATTAACAGTTATCCAAAAAACTCTAAAAAATGGACAAAGACAGATGGGTCAATAGTCTCCAGTGAACATCCACCATTAGAGGAATCTGGGATCTCTATAAAAGGTCAAGTCATCAAGTGCCTTCCTGTTAGCGAACCATCCACCAGTGAGGTAAGTACTGTTCAAATTAAACAGAATAATTTCTCAAATTTAATTCTTCATTCTATAGGAAAACAACTAGATCGAATAGAAAATAGAATTGAAGAAGTTTCAGAAAAAAGAGATTCAAATCCCTCATCTTCTTCTCTAATAACTTCCAAAGACACAACTCTTCATATTACCGCTGATAATCTCCCTTTTCAAATTTATGATTATATACCAAAATTAAATTCAGAAAAATCTATCCTTCTAGGAATCCAAGAAAGACTAAGAGATTTAGGTAAAGATAAAGTTATTAACACAATTGAACAAAATATTGAAAACTCTGATAAAGAACAAATCTCTAATTCAATTTTTCCTGTCCAACATTTAACATCTTATAGAAATTATTATAGACCAACTCCCCTGATCTAAAAATAGAAGAAGTACAAAATTTTAGGTCTTTTAATGGTAGTTCGATATATGAATGGAATTTAGATACCTTATCTGAATATCAAATTCTTAGTTTATGTAAACAAATGGTTATGGTATCAAATATTTATAAAGAAAGAGCAGGTCTAACAAATGAAGATGCTGCAAAAAATCTCATTTTAGGATTTAATGGTCTGTTAAAAGGATAGTGGGATAACACCATAACTCCTGAAGCAAAACTCAAATTCTTTCAAGTGTTAAAAGAGATCCAGAAGGAAATATTATTAATAATGAAGAAGGAAGACCCATCTCTAATGCAATATCTTCTTTAATATATACTATTATTATTCATTTTATTGGAAATCCACAAATATACCAAGAAAGAAATACAGAATTTTTGCAAAATCTAACGTGTAGAAAACTCCATGATTTCATGGTACAAAGATGTTTTCTTATCCAAGATTTATGAAAGAAGTGATGCAGACAGTTATTTTTGGAAAGAAAAATTTATTTCAGGACTACCAAAATCTTTTGCAGAAAAAGTTCGTGATAAAATCAAAGAAAAATATGAAAATATTGCATCTCTTTCCTATGGAGAAATTATAAATCATGTTAATTTAGTAGGATTACAATTATGTAATGATTTCACCTTAAAAGCCCAGTTAAAGAAACAAAACCTTACTACTAGGAAAAATTGGGAAGTTGGTGTGAACAGTTTGGATTCCAAAAAATACGCTCACCATCATCAAAAACAAAACATCAAAATAATCATAGATATAAATCTTCAAAGAAAATTCATTCCTCAAAACCCTCTCCTAAACCTAATTTCCAAAGGAAAAACTTTCCAAAGAAAATATACTCAAAAGTTCCTAACTCCATTATTTGTCACAAATGTCAAAAGCCTGGTCATTATGCCAGTAGTTGTAGGATGAGACAGAAAATCCACGAACTAAGTTTAGGAGAAGAATTAACAAACCAATTATTAAATATTCTAGATGAAGAAGACTTAAAAGTATTTGAATTAGAATATGAAAATCCTAATTTAGGAGAACAATTAGATCAAGTCCAACCAGAAGAAGGATATACCTCCTCAGAAGAAGAATCTCAAAATTCTAACTCAGAAGAAAATAATGAATGTTCTGGATGTCCACCAGGATTATGTTTTTGTAATAAACAAATAGCTACTTTAACCAACCAGTTTTCCTTAATTTTAGATCTTATTGATAAAATTCAAAATCCCGAAGATAAGGAAACCTATTTACATAAACTTCAAGAATTAATCTCAAATGAAATTCCCCAAAAATCAAAACCTCCTCCTAAAACAGATTTTTCAGAAATCATGAACATGTTTGATTCATCCAACTCTAAGGTTTATATATTTGATTTAAAGCATGAAGTTAGACAATTAAAGAGAGAAGTTAAAACTTTAAAAGAAAATCATGACCAATTACAACAAGAAGTTTTAATTATAAAACTCCAGAACCAAATTTCTAGAGAAAATCCCAATGAGGCATCCCCATCTAAAAGTTCTGAAGAAGAAGAAGAATCTTTTGTCAACTCCATCTCTAGAATTGCTTATCAAAAATGGTATGTAAAAATTAACTTAGTTATAGAAGACTTCAAATTAACTGCTATTGCTTTAATGGATTCAGGAGCAAATATGAATTGTATCCAAGAAGGATTAATCCCTACCAAATATTTTGAAAAAACCAAAGAAAAACTTTCAGCTGCTAACTCAGCCAGTCTCAAAATTAATTTTAAACTTTCAAAAGCTCATGTTTGTAACAATGGAATTTGTTTCAAGACCAGTTTTGTTCTAGTTAAAGACCTTAATACTCCAATAATTTTAGGGAATCCATTTCTCCAAATGCTCTACCCAATTAATGTGAGTTCTGAAGGAATTCCCGTAACCCAAAGAGATATTAAAGTAGTCCAAGATAACTTCATATTTCAAGAAAACATTAGTAATAAAGAAAAAACAAATTCTCTTCTTAAAAGATGAAATCACTCATAAGAAAATAGAAGAACAAATTTCCGCACCATTTGTGCAAAAGAAAATTCTTGAATTTCAAAATCAAATTCAAAATCAAGTCTGTTCAGAATTACCAAATGCATTTTGGGAAAGAAAAAAGCATGTTATTACTCTCCCATATGAAACTGATTTTGATGAAAGACAAATTCCTACTAAAGCTAGGCCAATCCAAATGAACCAAGAATTACTAGAATACTGTAAAAACGAAATTCAGGATCTTCTTAATAAGAAATTAATTCGTCCTTCAAAATCTCCTTGGTCTTGCCCAGCTTTTTATGTCCAAAAGAATGCTGAATTAGAAAGAGGAACCCCAAGGTTAGTCATCAACTACAAATCTTTAAATAAAGCATTAAGATGGATTAGATATCCTATACCTAATAAATCTGATCTCCTTAAAAGACTTTATAATGCAAAAGTTTTTTCTAAGTTTGATATGAAATCAGGATTCTGGCAAATTCAAATAGATGAAAAAGATAGATATAAAACAGCTTTTACTCTTCCTTTTGGCCAATTTGAATGGAACGTGATGCCATTTGGGTTAAAAAATGCTCCATCAGAATTCCAAAAAATCATGAATGATATTTTTACTCCATATACTTCTTTCACTATTGTTTATATTGATGATGTTTTAGTTTTTAGTGAAAATATGGAAAAACATTGGAAACATTTACAGATATTTCTTAAGCTCGTAAAAGACAATGGTCTCCTAGTATCAGCTCCTAAAATAAAACTCTTCCAGACTAATATTAGATTTTTAGGACACCAAATCCATCAAGGAACTATTGTTCCAATTCAAAGATCTTTAACATTCGGAGAAAATTTTCCAGACCAAATTTTAGATAAAACACAATTACAAAGATTTCTAGGAAGCTTAAACTATGTCTCAGATTTTTATCCAAACCTTAGACAAATATGTAAACCTTTATACGATAGATTAAAAACTCCTCCATCACCTTGGACTCAAATTCATACAGATTTAGTGAAGAAATTAAAAATAGAAATTAAAGAGATTCCTTGTTTAAGTATATGTCATCCCACTGCACCGAAAGTTGTTCAAACTGATGCATCTGAAATAGGATATGGTGGAATCCTTAGTCAAATTATTGAGGGAAAAGAAATGATAGTAAGATATTATTCTGGAGTATGGAAAACAACAGCTCAACAAAATTATCCAACAATAAAAAAGGAAATATTGTCCATTGTTTTATGCATTTCCAAATTCCAAGATGATTTATTAAATAAAAAATTTCTTTTAAAAATTGATTGTAGAGCTGCAAAAGATGTACTTACAAAAGATGTTAAAAATTTAGTTTCAAAACAAATTTTTGCCAGATGGCAAGCTTTACTATCTGTTTTTTATTTTTGATATTGAATATATTAAAGGAACTCACAATTTTATTCCTGACTATTTGACGAGAGAATTTCTGCAGGGATGTCAAAAGAAGAATCAAAGCTAAAGGTAATCCCTTTAGCAAAACCATCTACTCAAATTCTCAAACTAGATTATCCTTCTCTCACCGCTGAAAAACTTCAAAATCCCCAAAATCTCCAATTATTAAAACCCCAAACTCCTCAAAATCTCCAAATATTAAAATCCCAAACTCTTCAAAATCCAAAACCATTGCGAGTTCTTCCTCTTTCAATCCAACCAAAAACCCTCACTCAAACAGCTTCAAAGACAGTATCTACACCGCAAACTGCTGTCCAAATCACAAATAGGTTTACCCCATTGGGAAAACCAATACCTCTTGCCCCTTCCAAACTCACCCAAACCTACAAGGATATAGCAGGAACCTCCACTGCTAGACCAGTCAGTCCACAAACCAATTCACCAACCAGTTCCATAAATACTCCATATATTGAAAAAACAGATTTTCATCTCGACTGTGTAATTGAAGATGAATGGGTCAATGAACAAACTCATGATGATCCAATACAAATGGCACGCATGGTCCTTGATCAAAATCATAATAAGATCTATGAAGATCCTCTTAAAACCCAACAATTTTATGAAGACATTCTTCTTTCAACCAAATCCATTTATATCCAAAATATGCCTCCCAAAGGAGCCTCAGCCAACTCCTCACAAATTGGCTACAGAAATTTTTTTATAAATTCCATCATTTCTTTGTCTGAATGGGGAAAAAGTCCTTATGAGCTCAAAAGTATTCCCAATAAAAATTACCCATTAATTTCTTATTGGGATTACATCAAAGCCTTTCAGCATTTTCTCCTCAAACAGAACGAGAAAAATACCATGTCTTTTTATTTTCTTTTTGGTACCAAAATTACCTCAGAAAAAATCCCAAATTAGTTTATCAGATGGTGGTACTATTTTGGACCAGAACTACAAATTCTACAAAACCAGTTCAAGAAGCCTTCAAATTCTTTTTTGAAAATCTGAAATCCAGTGTATTTCTAGGACAACATCTCCCCAACCTTCTCAAATTCTATATCCAATTCAACCTCACCTGGATATTAAAAATTGAGCCACAATTCAAACCTTTCCAAATTGATGAAGACACAGTTATATTCTCCCTCGAGAAAAAATGTTGTGTCAAATGGTGGGATAAAATGAATACGTAAAATTTTGAACAACCAGCAATTCTGGAATGGTTCAAGCAGAATCCTACAAAGTGCAAAACTTCAACAATTCTCGGAAAAGAAATCAATTCTCAACAAGAGCAATTTCTACTGGCGAAGAATAATTTATCTGCAAGAATAGCCAAAGCAACTACGCAAGAAGAAATCCAGAAAATTCTTGAAGAAGTTCAAAGTGACAAAGAAGACTCCCCATCTCCAGTCAACCTTGGAGATGAAAATGAAGATGACTGCTTCGGAATTTTTAGTCCAATTTCATAAAATTTTATTGATGTAAAATTTCTAGAAAATAGGTTAATTATTGTTATTGTATTTCCAAAATTCAAAAATTCGAAATTAAAAAAAATCAAAAATCAAAAATCAAAAATTCAAAAATCAGCTTTTTTGAGCAACTTGCTGCATTATTTGGAGCTTGAAAGACAGCCATGATGGACAGCCACATTCAGCAAAATACTCAAGTGCATGGAGAATTCAAGGTCATGGATTTCTATAAATAGAAGCATTTGGAAGAGAGAAGGAACACAACACTCTTTGGAGCATTTTTCATTCACTTCCACCTCTCTCTATCACTTGTTACAAATCCTTGAGTTCTTTGTAATTTTCAAGAATACAGAAATCGGATGTCTTTGATAATTAATATCTTTGAACATCCAATTATTCTGTAAATTCAGTGTGTATCCAATTTCGGAAATTCAGTAAGTTATCTTCAATCTTATTTTAATTCATATCTTGTTGTCATTTTATATATTTTGATTCATATCTTATTGTGGTTTCATAATTGTTATAATTTAATTTTTATATAATATCATTTGTTAAGATCTTTATATTTCCTAACATAGTTTCTACAATGGTTGTTATATTCAATTTTATCTTGGTTGTGATATCCTGGTACTGAATGGTATCAGAGCCATGCAACCTATGGATATATCCATATATATATATATATATATATATATATATATATATATATATATATATATATATTAATGGTACCAAAAAAATACGTATGTTTGCTTTTTTGGTACCATTAAACAGGGCCTTCCACAGGAGTTAACGACCATTAACCTCTGCCGTTAATTTAGGACCAAAAAGGCGTATTTTTGTATTTTATGGTACCAAAATAGATGGTCATTTCGTTGCAATTTTTTTTATTTGCAATAAAAATCGTTGCAATATTGTAATGCATGTTTTCCAACAACAGTACGTTGCAAATGTTGCAACGGAATATTTTGACATAATCCATTGCAAAATAATTTTCACTTACAACAATATTTGCAATGGAAGCCGTTGCAATAATTCAATGCATTTTTTGCACCAACATTCCATAGAAAGATTTTGCAAAAAAATAGTTTTCTGAAATTGTTGCATAAGCATTTTCATTTACAATGATATTTGCAACGGAAGCCATCACAAAATTGAAATGCATTTTTTAACGACAATCAATTGCAAGGCTTTTTTCTTTGCAACAACATTTAGAACGAAAGTCATTGTATTTATTCCATAATTTTGAAATTTAATAATAAAATTATATTTGGTTTAACTTTAATAATCTATAATTCAAATATGACAAATATTTAAGCAAACTATATATAATAAAAATAATTCGACACAATTCAGAAAATAAAGTGTTAAATGTGTGTTAAGGGTAAATTATGTTAAAGTATACATAACTGAAAAGGGAGATCATATTCATTTTGATGATCTTATTTTTCCAGCGCATGGTCTTGTTTTCACGAAGTACAAGTGGACTTTCTTACTCCTCCAATAGCCTCCAATCATACTTGTTGATCGTTAACTGATGTGTTTGATGATGACTCTGATAGATTTTGAGAAGCAATGTTGCGATTATCACTGAACTTTTGAAACTTTTCCTATACAATTTAAAAAATAATATAATTTTAGCAATAAATTAACAACAATTTAAACTATTTACTTTGAAGGTGGAATAAGCAGTGGGGTAGATGATGGTATAACCCTATGACCTCTACCTCCTCGTACTGTATCTCATGAACATAGTTAACTGAGTTAAATTAGTTTACTTGAAAATTTTAAATTGACAATTAATTAAGTTAAATTAGTTTAGATAAAAGTTTTCTGTTGAGAGGTAACTAAGTTAAATTAGTTTACTTGAAGGTTTTAAGTTGAGAGGTAATTAAGTTAAATTAGTTTACTTGAAATTTTTAAATTGAGAGTTAACTAAGTTAAAATTAATTTAGATGAAGGTTTTAAATTGAGAAGTAACTAAGTTAAATTAGTTACTTGAAGGTTTTAAGTTGATAGGTTATTAAGTTAATTAGTTTATTTGAAGGTTTTAAGTTGAGATTTAACTAAGTTAAATTAGTCTACTTGAAGGTTTTAAATTTAGAGTTAACTAAGTTAAATTTATTTAAGGTTTTAAGTTGAGAGTTAACTAAGTTAAAGTAGTTTGCTTGAAAGTTTTAAATTGAGAGTTAACTAAATTAAATTAATTTATTTGAAGGTTTTAAATTGAGAGTTAACTAAGTTAAATCAGTTTATTTGATGGTTTTAAGTTAAGAGTTAACTAACTTAAGTTAATTTACTTGAAGGTTTTAAATTGAGAGTTAACCAAGTTAAAGTAATTTTCTTGAAGGTTTTAAGTTAAGAGATAACCAAGTTAAATTAATTTACTTGAAGGTTTTAAATTAAGAGTTAACAAAGTTAAATTAAGGTGAAATTACACTTTTAGTCCTGTATGTTTAGAGGTTTTGCACATTCGGTCCTCTAACTTTGCACGTAACATATTTAGTCATGTATTTCTCCAAATTCAACACTTTTGGTCCTGTAGTCAAATTAATGATCATTATACCCTTCTGATGCCCAAGCTTCATAGTTCCACACTGTGCTCAAAATTAGGCCTAACATGCTTTTGAAATAAATTAAGCTTAAATTCATACCTTTTTTTCGGTCGCCTTGTTTTCGGATATTCCTAATCCTCAATTTTACGGACGTCCTCCAACCATACTACTGCAGCAGATGATTTGTGGGTACTTAGTTCATTCAGCAACAAACAGTACAATCCTATTTTGTTTCTTATCTTAGGGCGTAGAAAGTACTCTAATATATATACGTAACTAAATTTTGGACAAATTCCTTTACTTTATAGAAGAGAGATAGAAAATACCGCATAGATGTTTTCTCCTTTATTGAATGAGACAGTTGTTTAGCCTCTCATAAGAAAGAGGACTTGACTCTATGGGGAAACCCCATACATTGAAAAACTTAAAATACAAGAATTCAAACGACTCAAAATATTATGTTTTGAAGGGTAGGAGAAGTTTTCTGACGTTCTCCATATGCTTCATTTCTCTCTTATTTATATCCATCCACGGACATCAAACACGAATTTCAAACTTATTTTTTGATGATGTCATTATGTTCGTCATCTCTTTGTCTTTTTTGGATGTCGTCATTGCATTCGTCATCTCCTTGTCTTTTTTGGATGACGTCATTGCATTCGTCATTCCCGCGTCCTTTCCAGCTATTGGCTTTAATGGTTTGTCGGTTATGTACTTGGTAGCTGCCTTTCTGTGCGCTTGGACTGCTGGCCTTTGTCATTTCTTATTGACAATCTTGCTTTTGAATTTTTACATTCCGAAGTATTTGCCTCGTTTTGTGAAAATCCTTTCTTTTACCCTTGTCATATTTTGGTTTGGTTCAAGTTACCTGAATTTTAGACCCGAATAGGGTTTTTTTTTCTTCTTGTTTCTCATAGCAAGTGCATATATCGTTATGTCATTACCCAACATGCAACATATTGGATGTCTTCATCCTTGTAGCCTCAGTTGCAGGCAACTTATTCTCCCATATTAGCATTCTCTTTTTCTCGAACAAGCTTTCTACAAACTCGGTGCTCTTCCCTATCATGGAGTTTAACAGAAATGGTCCATTTAATTTGTTTGGCAAAATCTTAAATGAATACTTGACTTTGTCCATCTCCGTGAGACAGACTCATAATTCCCAAGCTCTTTCGGTAGAAACATCATCTTTACTTATGGATGATACAATGGAGCTTGAGGTAGATTTTGTTTAAAGCCACCATATCTAGATGTCATTCGTGGCTTCAAATTTTCATAATTCACCACATTTCTACGAGCAATTTGGAGATATATATCCCTTTGCTCTGCATGAACAATAGTTAAAATCTTTGAAACTTTCATTAGCTTGAGTATGGGCTCATCTGAAAGTTTTCATTGCAGGGGTTTCTTCTCGCTTGCATATGCTCGTGTAGATTCTTGAGATGGAACCCTTGTTGGTCCTGCTTTCTGTCAAGATTTGTATGATCTGGTTTTTTATTTGGATAACCATGATCTCCTCCAAAAAGAGGATTTTCTGGAACTATTAGGGTATGAGTCACTGCTTTGCTTCCTCCTTTTCCTTGGCTCGCTTGATTCTCCTATTATTGTTGGGAAATCATTATAATCGCAACGGAGGGGATTCTTTTGATCTTTCCTGTCAGTCTCTTCATGTTTTTTTAGATGGATGTTTGATAACACTAATCCTTCAACTTGTCTTTGAGGAAAAACATTCTCCTTGCTACCGAGTCTAGCTGTCCTTAGGGTATTTTGTATGATTTTTCCACCATGGACTGCAGATCTTTGCAAAGAACATGGGAGCTTCTACTTTTGTTGCTACTCCACTCTGAAAGAAATATATGTGAAAGGAATAGATTTGTTCATCTATTGTGCAAATGCTCCTTAATTCAAGGCTAAGAGAGCGTGCGTGTATTCTCTAGCCTTTTCTATTCTACTTACTTTGAAGTATCCATCTCTGATGAAGGAATCTTGATAAGCTTTCCTACCTTTTCTGCCATTGCGCTTTTAGATTCTCCAACAAGGATACTGGTTTTGGTATCTTTTAGGGTATTATCCCATCTGATTTCACAGAACCCTTCAAGCTCAACTCCAATAATCTTATGAAGTTTTCCTTGTCGAATTCTAGAGTTGTTTTTGCTCTTTTCATGGTTGTAACCTATTCATCTATCAGTTTCTCGATGTTTCAGAAGTCGATAACATCCTGATTAAGTATACTACCATATGGATGTAAGGGTTGGAGCATGGTTCTTGCCCAAAGTGTATTTTTAGGCAATCTCCTTGGATTTTCTCTTAATCTGGTTCCACGAATGTCGGGGTGGTGTTGGTGTGAAAATCCGTATTTTTCTGATTGGATGATCTGGTGAAGAATCATTTGAACTTGCACTTCCTTCAAACGGTGGCAGTGTTGGAGTGATTAATTGGTTTGAATGTTGACCAAGTTCAAAATCCCAAGTTGGGAAAAGGATTAAGGCAATTCCTGTAAATCTGATAAATCTACCATTGTTACCTCCATTATTTTATTTTATGAATATGATGGACGCAAGGATTAGATTTTCTCCAGCCTTTAGCTTAGGAATCTCTGTTGTCTTTTCCTTCTAATGTAAAAGAGATACCGGTCTAAAGGCTTCCTTAATTCATTCTTATCGAGATCTGGATGTTTCAGGGGTCTCGTTGGTTTCTATTTAGATCTGTAACTTCATTCTTCATATCTCCAAGACCTTGTGTAAATCTGGGAGGATATTAAGGATCTCGTCCATCTTTTGGTTCAAAGTTTCTATTTTCACAGGTATATGTATTAACTTATATCCATAGTCTTGAACGGTCTTTTGAATTTCTCTTAGATCATGAGAAATTTTTAAGGTATCCGACTCGAGTTATTTCTAGTCAGTTTTTTAGTCATAATTATTAGAACTGTATCAGTGACGAAATTTGCTCCATTCCGTTTCTCCTTGTTGGTATTCTACCATAGACTTCGATGGAGTGTAAGCGCCTCACTGCATTTCCTGAGAGTATCTGGCGGACCTGGAAATTCCGCATCGCTTCCTTTCTTCTTCTGGCGTGGGAAGAGTCGAGTCAATCATTTTTGGATTGTTGTCACATTTTTCAAGGATTTTCATAAAAAATTCGTTCTTTGTATTTTCAAAATTTGAAAATATATTGTCATCTCAACTTAAACTTTCGTTCGATTCCATACTTTTGAAAAGTTTCCTCCATTAGTCGTAACATATCCAAATATAATATAAACATATATATTTCTTAAATAAATATAGGATTTGATACCATTTTTGCGAGCAAGGGAATAGGAATACAAATAGAAATGGAACTTGGTCCAAAAACCTCATTTTAAAGTTAAACAGAGGTAAATTGTTCTAAATTTGGTCGCAGGACTAAATGTGTCGATTCTTTGAAAGTTACGGGACTAAATATGTTGGCTCGAAAGATGAAGGACTAAATGTGCCAACTACCAAACTTACAAGACCAAATATGTCATTTTCCTAATTTATTATTAAATTAAAATATTCTTTTGCATAAAATTACGGGCAAAATCCTTTTTTAATCCCATTAAAAAGGGTAAGTTTCGTTTTTGGTACAACAATTCTTGAGAGTTCGACTTTTGGCACCATTAAACCCGAAAATAAGCTTTTTTGGTCTCAACTTAACGGCAGACGGCACATGGACCTTAACGGCCGTTACACATGTCTTTGACTCATGTTTAATGGTACCAAAACAACAAAAAAACGTGCATTTTTTATACCATTAAAAGAAAAAAAATTGATCAATTTTAACACAAACTATAAGAACTTTTTTTTTTAAAAAATAAAATATTAGAAATTTTTTATTTAATATATATAATAAAATAGTTCTAAAATTATAATTATTTGTATTTTCAGATATTTTTTAAGATCCTTTTTTACTATTTTTTTAAATTAAATTATTATTTGGTCTGAAAATATATTAATATTTGAGAACAAACTACAAAAAGTAAAATTTATTTTTTGAGTGAAAGTATTAGATAAATTTTCTTTTTATCAAATAATAAATTATTTTTTAAATTAAAATTATTTATACTCGAGATATATCATAGCAACTATTATTTTTTAAATTGAATTTTTTTATTTGAAAATATTTTAATAAAATTTGACCATAAGTTATTAGTGATGCATGTTGGCCCAGATCCAGCATCTAAGTCCAAGACTATTGGACCCGTGCTAAAATGCACGCATCAATAAGAAATAAAATTTTATTTTTTAAAAATTAAAAAAATAAAGAAATTTTATTTTAATATAACTATTAAAATAGTTTATAATTTATATATAATTATATTTATTTTAGATAAATTCTAGCATTTTTTAGTTATTTTAAACTTAAATTATTATTTTAAAAATATTTTAATAAACTTTAACCGAAAAAAGTAAGAAGTAAATTTTAATTTTATTCTTCAATTTATCTCGAATGTAAATAATTTAATTCAAATATTATTATTATTATGTAATAAAATCAAATTTATCTAATACTTTCACTCAAAAAATAAATTTTACTTTTATAGTTTATGCTCAAATATTAATATATTTTTAGATCACATAATAATTTAATTTTAAAAATAGTAAAAAAGATCTTAAAAGTATCTTAAATATAAATAAATATAATTTTTGAGCTATTTATTATATATATTAAAATAAAATTCTAAATTTTTATAAAAAAATAAAAATTCTTATAGTTTGGTTAAAATTGGTCAAAATATATTCTTTTTGTTTCTTTTAATGGTACCAAAAAGCACATTTTTTATTTTGGTACCATTAAACATGAGTCAAGGTCGCGTGTAATGGCCGTTAATTTGTCGTTAAATCGGGACCAAAAAAGCTCATTTTTTAGTTTAATGGTACCAAAAGTCGAACTCCCAAGAATTGTGTACAAAAAACGAAATTGACCCTTTTTAATGGGACCAAAAAAGAATTTTTCCCTAAAATTACATTCTAATAGTAATTATTTCTTAAAAAAAATTACTTGTTATCGTTACTTTAAGTAAAGTTATACAATATAACTGTTGTTAACATTTTATACACGACATTAATAAAAATATAATATTGTCTTTGTCAATTTTCTATACTCAATATTAATAAAAAAAACTTTTTTATAATTTTTAGGATAATTACACTCCTCTTTCCTAAAAATCTGGTGTAATTATACGTACATCTTCTGTGGTTTGGAAATTACACCAGCACTCCTGATGTTTGCCTAAATCTAACAAATAAGTCCATTCGTTAGTCATAATTCATCGAATTGATTGATATTAACAAAAAAAAAAATAAAAAAAAAATCTATATTAACCCTTGATTGACTTATTTCATGTTACATAAATTTTTCGGACTAAATTACTCTTATAACAGTGAAGATATACGTTCTCACATACATTATAGCGTGAAGACGTATAGGGTAATTTGGCCATAAAAAGATTTATTGACCCGCAATAAATCAATAATAAGTCAATTAAGGGTTAATATAGTTTTTTTTTCTAATTTTGTTGTTAATATCAGTCAATTCAGTGAATTTTGACTAACGGATGGACTTATTTGTTAGATGAAAGCAAACCTTATGGGTTTTAGATATAATTTTTCAAATTATAGGGATCTACGTATAATTAGACCAAATCTTGCAGGAGGAGGTAATTATTCCTATTTTAATGACAATCGGCCTACTTTTATTAAAAAATTAACAAAAATACCCTTTTTTTAGTATAATTTTATTATATTAATTAAATAATTCTCTCAAATTACATATCCCAAGAATTTAGGGCAATTATTTTATGTCGAGATCTACCAGCGGCAGCACTGTTATTATCGCCCGACCAATACTCTCTAGTCTTCTTTCTCTCAGTTCCAAGAAGAGAGAGAGAGACGACTTGACTCTACCAGACCATGTCGCTTCCTCTCGTCTTCTTAGTCCTCCTCTCCGCCGCCTTACTCGCCGCCGGTGAGATCCGGTTCTCCGAGATCCGATCCGATGACCGCACCATCATCCCCTTCGATGAGTTTGGATTCACCCACCGGGGCCAGTTGGAGCTCAACGTTACCCAACTCTCCCTGTCCAGGCCGGCACCCGATCCCTCAACGCTGTCCAAAGTCGGATTCTTCCTCTGCACCCGGGACGCATGGATCCATGTGCTACAGCAAATCGAGGATTCTGAGATCAACTGCGCCCTCGGATCCGACGCTGTACAGAAAGTTTTCACGTTTGATCACCTCCCCAACCCAACCACTTCTGAGTTCAATTTCCTTTACCCTGAAACCGATGCTAATCAGTACACTCTCGTGTTCGCCAATTGCCTACCGCAGCTCAAGGTGTCGATGAATGTTCGCTCCGCGATGTACAACTTGGAAGGCGGCAAGTCCAACCGCCGGGATTATCTCTCTATTGGTAAAACCGTTTTGCCCAGGGTCTATTTCCTCTTCTCCCTGATCTACTTCATTTTGGCTGCAGTTTGGATCAATATATTGTACAAGAAGAGATTGACTGTTTTTAGGATTCATTTCTTTATGCTGGCTGTGTTCTGTTGAAGACGCTGAATTTGTTGTGTGAGGCTGAGGATAAATCGTATATTAAGCGAACTGGGTCTGCTCACGGTTGGGATGTATTGTTTTATATATTTAGTTTCTTGAAAGGGATCACTCTGTTTAGTTTGATTGTGTTGATTGGAACTGGATGGTCATTCTTGAAGCCCTATTTGCAAGACAAGGAAAAGAAGGTTTTGATGATTGTGATTCCACTTCAGGTGGTTGCGAACATAGCACAGGTTGTGATCGACGAGACAGGACCATATGGTCAGGATTGGGTGACCTGGAAACAGGTTTTCTTGCTGGTTGATGTGTGTTGTGCTGTATTGTTCCCAATTTGGTCGATCAAGAACTTGCGTGAGGCAGCCAGCTGACGGAAGGCTGCCGTGAATTTGATGAAGTTGACATTGTTTAGGCAATACTACATTGTTGTGATATGCTACATTTACTTCACACGGGTTGTTGTTTATGCACTGGAGACGATCACTTCTTATAAGTATCTTTGGACGAGCATTGTGGCAGGAGAGCTGGCTACACTGGCATTTTATGTTTTCACAGGTATAAGTTCAAGCCTGAGGCCCACAATCCGTATTTTGCGGTTGATGATGACGAGAGGAGGCTGCAGCCGAGCAATTGAAGCTTGAAGATGAGTTTGAACTGTGACCTGCCTGTATTGGTGCATACATAAATTGATGAAGCATGAGGTAGAAGTCGATCACTTTGTAGTTCCTCTTTCCTTTTTCTATTTTACTTCATTTTCGATTTTGCTTTTCTTCGGTTGGTTATATATACTGAATAAGTAGTGTAATCTCACAAACTTGTAGATTTGTCTGTGAATTTTGTTGAAAGAATTGTGGAACCCTGTTACTTATTTTTGTGTAATGCAAAGCTGGACTTGTATTTCATTTAACAAGAATTAGCAAGTTTTGAATTTTTAGGTACACCTATTTGGTTTACATTCCGTGCATTGATATTTCGACTATTTTAAATTAATAAATGTATAACTTTAAGATTGTGGAGTTCATAGAACTATAGTGGTTACTTTTAAATAATTAAATTCCTAATTTAGTTTAAATAATTGTATATGTAATTTTATTTTTAAAATATATATACTTAATTTACATCTGATATCTGTTTCTTATATATACACATATATATACTACCCTAAAACATTAATGTTTTTTCTTTTAGTTGTTTATTCGATTAACATGTCCTTATGGTAATATTTTTTCTAATTATAGTTATATAAGCTAATAATATTTTTAAGTTTTATCATAATATGTTAAGTTATAAAATGTATTACTTTAACATATTGAAACATTATTTTAAGCCATTCTTGAGAATTTAAATTTCTGATTTTTCTAGATGCATTTCTTTATGCAAGTACATATATAATTTTATTTTGAGAATATATATACATATTGGTTTTTTTCAATCTACATCTAGGTTGTATAGTATAATGATGCACATAATATATGTGTATATATAAATATATATATTTGTCATTTTTTTTTGGGATAGATTAAGTAAAATTATTAATGCATCTTGTCAATTTTATTATTCATAATTTACCTTAGCTTAATTGTCACCATAAATTGTGATTTTGTTCCATATTTGGCACGAGTAATTTTAGGGATATCAACATTTTATGCTATATTATTATTAAGTTATGAAAAATTTAGTCATATTTTGAATATATACCATAGTTGAGCATCGTGGATATAATCTGCAGATGGATGGATATATATTCCGATTGGGAAAGAGTAGACCAAGTTTAGAGGTTTATTGTTCCTGGAATGAACAAATATTTAGGGATAATGGAAGAAAAATAAGATTGATTAGGCTAACATTTTGCATAAAATGATTTCAATCTCCCCTCCTCCTTGGCTCCTGGGTAGCAGATGTGGTTGGTCTGCCTGTCTAGAGGAGATGGACTGACAGAGAGATTATTATGCCTTGTAGCAAACTATCTTTGTAATAATCAAGAATCTTTAACTGTACCTTTGTTCATTTTCTTATTGACATGCACAACTCATATTCCTTACCTAGACCCCTTTACTTCTGAATTTCATGACGTTCTAAGCTGGGTTAATATCTCTGTATGTCTCTCAGCCCCTTGCAACTTAGTCCAACCATCGTCGATAACACGCCTTCTCAATTTCTTTTCAAAGATAAAGAGTCTTAGAGTGCATGATGCGCTGCACTTGTGTTGTGTTTACACTGCAAGAGCTTCCGGGGGCATGATAAAACATACGATTTGAATAACTCATGTTAACACCCGAACTACCTAGATGATTTATACATCAAATCATAGCCAATCAACATTAAGTTTATATTTCACATGAAGCTGATGATACATGTGAAAAGTGCTGAGCACTTTACCAGATGGAGTACCATCTCTAGAGAGCCTCTCTTGTTTGAGCTTCAAATTTGGACAATTTCTCCCATTAGCATCTAAGTAGACCACTAAAGTGGCAGACTGCAACTTATCCCGAGCAACTCTGCACACTCCTCGAAACTTACCGGCAGAGTCCATATCCAACTCAGCTAGCTGTTCAGCGCGTCATCTACAGCACATTCTAGTCCTCTTCACTCCATGTTCTCCATTCTTGATCATCATTCAAAAGGTCGTCTGGTGGATCGTAAACGATCATGCGGAGAGAGTTTCAAGAAGTCATCCGTGGCCTTCTCCCTCAATTCGGAGTGTGGGATTAGCCCTTTCCGTATGAAACGAAAAGGCAAAGATAGTGGGGGTTCTGGGGAACTTCTCATTTCATCATACAGTCGCAATGCTTCATCTGGCAATCCACTGTCGAGAAAGGCCCTAATAAGGTCTCCAAAGGTATGCAGATACAAAAGAACTTCCTCTCTCTTCAGATCATTCCATGCAGTCCTTTGCTTCACTAACCTTTTTGTCTTTGGCAAGAGCATCATGAGACATGAGCATATAGAAAAACATGTCTGGCCGATGCCATGTCTCCTTCCACTCCACGTCGTACGACTGTCGGAGAAAAATGATGTACAGCTTCTTGTTAATGCCTATTTAGATAGTCATGAAAAGACAATGGCTGGAACAAACCTAAAGGTGCCGACTATCTTGATGATAATCACAATTATCTTTCAAACTAACAGCTGTTGTAATTATGCAGTTCAAGATCTGAGTCCAGATGCCATTTCTCTTGGCACAAAGAACTGCATAAGCTTTGTCACTGCTCAAAACAATTTTAACTGAAGCACAAGATGAAAACTGAATCTGCTAAACCTCTAGAAACTAAAAAGAATCACAGCATCAAGTATTCAATCTCCATACAACACCTCAAAATGTAGTGTGAATTACAACAATTTTTTTTTTTTAGGTTTGACATAATTATGAATACCCACAGTTGTTTGAAAAATTGCAAATTCTCTTATGATGTTTGCCAAAATTATGTAATTCTTGAATGGAAGCTATCGTATTTTTTTTCCCTTATTTTTTAAAAAATATAAGTTTGTAAAAAATCTTACGGGGTGGATGAATTTTTTTAAAAATTATAGAAAAAGATATCCACTTAGTCAAAAAAATAAATTAGAAATTTTAAAAAATTAAATAAAATTATAAATTTCAGTCCACAATGACATTTTGGTCAATTCACCACAAAAATGGGTAAAAATTTAACGAAGACTGAAGAAATGAGCTAATTTTTAGATGATCGTTAAAATTAGGTGAGTATCCTGAAAGGATTCATAATGATACTCATTCCTCTAAGGTAAACAATATACAACAGATCGATCAAACATGCGAGTCTGTGAAAACTCTCACTCACCAACATTTCTCAGTACACCAGAAATTGCAACATGGATTTTCCATTACCATAATGCAACACATATAACATTCAAGTTATTCAACATCAACACTCATTCTATCTCCGACCAATTAGTTTACGAATATATGTATATTTTTATACAGAAAATATATTGTAAATTTAAAAACTAAATTAAAAATAGAAAAAAAATCAGCACCAACCTTTACCATGAAAATAAGTTGTAGTTTTTTAAAATTGTATACCACTACGTTTGATTCATTTATGAAGTATTTTTTTTTTTTTTTTGTATTTATGGAGATAGAGGCAGAAAAACAATGATAAATAAGTATGTGTTAGAGATATATGTGTTTGGATTTATTTTTTCAAATAATTTAAAATAAGTGTATATTTAAAGTTGTGTTTTGAGAAACAAAAATTACTTGTCATTGTCAAACCATGTTTGTTTTATATATACTAGTCGTTGTGCACGTCGTTCCTACATGCATATAATAAATAATTTTTTATATTTTAAAATATATTATAAATAAAAGCAAAATAAACAAAACAATACATTATATTAAAAAGAAAGAAAAGAATATAATTTATTAGTTAATGAATATTTTGGAAATTGGAATGAGTTAGTTATCTTATTAGTGAAGGGCATTTTTTACTTTACAAAAAACTAGTGCGACGGTATCACTAACCGCCATTTGTGATTATGGAACCCCTTTCTTTTTATATTAGTATAGATATATATATAATAATATATGTATAAGATTGTATTTTTCAGAGGCAAAAGTCATTGTTCATTGTCAATTCATGTCTCTTTTATATATATTTGTGTATATGAGTGTGTATATATATGTGTGTGTATGCATTTATGCCAAACAAGATAAAAACACCAAGATATGGTGTTTCCGTATAAGAGCAAACATTGGATATGTTTTGACCCATTTCGAAAATTGCTTAAAAATGAAATCAAACATAGTCTGGACTATTTTCATTATCAATTTTACTTGTTAAAACAATTCAGAAAGTTGTTACAACGAATAATTCACTTGTCACAACAAATTTTATCATTACATATTTAAGCGTGTGCAACGATATTTTTTTCTTTCATTATGAAAAATTATTTCTTTTTGTAAGGCGTTCCAATTTCTTCAAATTAATACTTGTAAAACTTCAACTTTGTTCGATCAATTACTATATTTTGTTATAAAAATACTAATGCTTGCGATAATTTATATTTTTGTTTATAATTATTTTGTCATAACAAATGTATTTTCTTGTAGTGTTGTCTTTTGGACAATCTCCACCCAATTAATAACACGAATATAAAATTAGTGAAACCTATAATCAAAAAACAGGAAACTCATAATTAGAAAGCCAAATCAATGAGGTGAATGGGAGATCAGACCAGTCTTGAACTGAAAAGAAGTGTAGACCTCTTGATGGATCTTTGTATTAGACAATGTTTCATGATTTGGGATTTTCTTGGCAATACTCAAATTATAGGACCAAAAAAATAAACTTTTTTAAAGAGACAACTTCATATATATTGTCACAATTTTAAAAAGAAAATTTAAAAATATGTTGCTTTTTTTTTTTTTTTTAAACTTGATACCCAATAAAGACAATTACAACAATTATACCCTAATCAACAATATTAGATAAATAAAATCATAACAATATCTACTATTACAATAGACAACACCTATTATGCAGTATAACACCATTCCAGCATATAGCAGGATTCGATCCCATAACCACTAAAATCATGAAGCCTTAATTTTGTTAGCTGAGCTAGACTTTATTAAAAAAATATATTAATATATTAAAATTCAAGTGATGAGAGTAAAATTTTCACCATATTAAAATTTCGAACTCGAACACCATGTGTAGTAGAACACACTAGATTATTTGTTTTGTAGTTAAAATTCTTAAAGGATGCTCATAAACTGTTATTTTGTTCAGTACTTAATGTGTGTAATTTTAGGGAGCCAACGTTTTAGGGTATTATTATTATTAAGTTATGAAAAATATAGTCATCTTTGGAAACAATCATAGTGTTTGGATTCAAACATAGTGAATCATTCTCACACATGACACAAACATGTTTGAGTATTGGTCCATATATCCACGGATGGATATATTCTGATTGGGAAAGAGTAGAACAAATCTCACACTTGTATTGCAAACTTTGTCACGATTTCAGGCAACATTAGGCGAGACAGATACTCCAAGAAACACTTTGTGATATCAGCAGACACAGAGAAAACAGTAGGAAAAATTCCAGGACTACAAATTCCAGATTGATCACCACTTTTGGTGCATAGGATGGATCCCAACAAAAGAAGAAAGCGTGTGATGTCCCAAAATTCAAAGTCTTACAACTCTATCAGAATAATGGAAAATTTACACCTTGGAAAGATCGATTAGTTGAAATCATTGAAGCAACAGAACACAGATGCACGTAGGAGGAACAACCACGCAAAGCCATAGATGCGAGGAAACGCACTTGATTTGCGTTAACAGTTCATAGATTATGTTTTCCAATTGCACTTGGTGTCCAAGAAAACATAAAGAAATTCATTTTATTGCAGACAATCATAGACCCAAGTACTAGCTAGTAAACATCACAGCTTTCCGAGCTGGATGATTGAAAACTTTTATCATTACATCTCTCAAGATGAAACATCATATCTCAAATCCTGAAATCTACTCAGCAAGTTCAACTTGTATTGCTCAATTTCATTATACTCGGTAGAATCAGGGGTGGACCTGATGACAGGGATAGCTCCAGCTTCATGTAAAGCACCAACAGCTTCATCTATAGTTGCATCAAGTAAGAGCCATTAGAATGACATTTTACATGTGTACCCGTGCTTCTTTATGTGCATTCTTCTGATAAGACAAAAGAAGAATGACTAGTAGAAACCTAGGTCAACAACTCTAAGATATTATAAGATTCCATCAACACCGAAACAGCTTCTAATGAAGCCCTATTTCAAACAAAGAGAAAAGCAAGCCGCCTCCATTTCAGACTCATGAAGCCCCTAAGCTCTGAACCAAAAGATACTATGCCAAGAGCTTACTTTCCTTCATCGAAATGTTTGCTGGTCTCTGGTGTGAAAATGCCTCAGCTGTTTCTTTGGTGATACTCCAGTAAATGGTAAGTAATGCCCAACCCATACATAAAGAAAAAGTACCTAACCTATACCCATCGTTGTACTGAATGAAATTAAAATGAATGCATATGGGTATCTTAGATAAAATACCCATATCCATGGTAAGGTTTTAATACCCTAAATGGATGGTACCTATGGCAATAGCCATTTAAGACCCAAATATTTTTGGGTATAATTATTTTATAATATGTATATTTTTTATTTATATTATTATTTAATATGGGCCAAAAAATTTTCATTTTTGTTCTTGCAGTCCTAAATTAATTTTTTGATATATAATTAAAAACATACCTCTAAAATGAAAAAAACCAAACTCAAAATATATGATACACAAAATTAGTTTAAACCCGAATCAAAGTTGAGTGGGATAAAAATGCAATTAAATATATGGGCAGCTCTTAAGGAGCTTTATCTTGCTTAATATTGGTCAAGAAAGTCAAAAAGGTTTCCAAAATACCATTGACTATATCAATTAGGCTCATGAACCAGTAATATCATTTAAGTTTGCTTAAATAATTTTGTTTGATTTGATGTAAATTAAAATTTTTGGAGAAATTCTTGATCGCCGAATAGCAAACAGGAAATGAGGGTAGTGTAAGGATTAAGAAAAACATTATGGGTATTTATTGGGTATGGGCCCAAATAGGAGTAATACCCTCCCATTGACAAACCTAAAAGTTCCAAACCAAAGATTTGACAATAAAATCAAGAAATATTTATTTCAGTTACTAAAATTTCTAATTTTTAGCAATAGATCATTGACATGCTAAATAGCAGCTTTTGTAACACATCAAGGTTTTTGAAATATAACTTCTGCAACACCAATGTATTAGTAATTTCATTTTTCTTCTACTCATAATTGGCAGAAATTCTAGTAAAAACAGAGATGTAGATTTTTGAGACATTTGAGAGGGCTAATTGAAATACAGGAAGACAGAACTTACAAACCTTCCTGTGCTGGTAAAATAATATAAGGGGATAGATTTGTTAAGCAATAGAAGAGGACTGAATAGATAAACTTGAAGGATGTTTCTTCGCAATATTAGATCCAAAATCCTTTGCCAACACCCTCATCTTGTGGAAAAAAGTTAACTGCCTTCACTTTATATATTCACTTCTAGAATTCCAAAAAATAGACAACAAAAAGTATAAAACAGAGTACAAGTGCTCCTTTTACTGCAAGAAAATGGATATACAAGACCCCTACTTGGTATAGCAGAACATTCAATTCATTGGAAGTGTGTTATTCTAAATCCTAAATATCATATTCATATTTGATTGTCATGTGCTTGACAAGTTGAATATGAACTAAAGGGTTCATATACTCAAGTAAACAGCAGATTTAACTTGAATGAGCATTTCAAAATTGGCATATGCAAGGAACAAAGAAAACCTAATTCTGACCTGATTTTGAGATGGCAACAAGAGCTTTCAGGGCTGCTTTTCGAGTGCGGTCATCTTTAGCAGTTGCTAACATTTTTACAAGCTCCTTAGCTCCTCCCAGTTCAACTATTTTCATTCTCCTTTTATCTGGGATCAAAGGAAGAACCGAAAGCATCTTAGACACTATCGTACCATTTAAACTTCAGCTAACAGGCAAAGACCAAGGATAACAAGAGTCATCAGGCCCCTCGATCAAGACACGTGCACCCTCAGTTTAGCACATAATTAGGACTACATGTACACAATGTGGAAAATTTAAGATGGCTGTGATTTGAGGATACCCTACTTTGGCTGTAGGTTTATTTTTCTTTACCATTCTATTTTTTTCCAGGAACTCTTTGTGAGGGGAGAGATGTACCCATCTCATTCTCCTTGGTCCACAGGCTGGCTAGAACCCATATTTGGGGTAAGTTGAGATGAGCTAGTCATCATATTTGGATCAGTGGCCTAAAAGGAAGATTTGTTCACTAAAATAATTTTCGACAGAAACATCAACCCCAAATTATTTGGTGCAAAAGGTTCTCACCCATTTTAGAGAATCATAAAAGGAAAACACGATGCGGAAATTAATTCATTCTATGGAGGGAACCATAAATTGGCATACCAGCCTTAAAAGTGAAAATTGACGTGTTACTAACCACTTCCAAGATCTTTGCTCAACATTACCATCTATAGCAATACGTGCTAGTCTGGACGCTCCCATCCTTTTGAACAAAGGATCCTTCACATTTAAAAGTGATACAGACTGCTGCACCAAATTTTCTCCTACAGAAGGTAAAAAACGTAAATTTCTGAGTTCTGGTATAAAATAACTGAAAACCTAACTTTATTGGCTAATCCTTTTCAATAAACATACCCATGTACGGAAGGAGGTTGTAAGCAATCACAGTTGCAGTCCCAGCAAAAATTAGCTTCAATAGCCAACCAATTTTTCTTTCTGCTTCCTCTTCTATTGATTTTTCATCTATAATATGGAATTGTAACAAATAAACCAGCACCAAAAATAGACTACCAACTACAGGATATGAAATTAACTAATATATGATCCACAATTAAGTGGAGAAAAGCATGTTAAAAAAAAAAAACCATCCAACCCCTCTAAACAAAACTAATATTTTTGAAAAAGAAGGAAACCAGTTCAATTCCAAGGGAGTCCACATGTTCTAACATTATACTGGGGTTTACAAATGCCTCCAATTTATTACATATGCATTTTTTGGAAAACAACAAAGGACATTCTCACCCACTTTAGGTTATGCTCTGCAGCACAAGCTTCTTGCCTCCAATTAAATTTCAAGAAAACAGGTTTCTGCATTGACATACTAAAGTGGTTATCTTTAATGTTTTAACTCAAATGATTACCATCAATGATGCTAAAACACAAACATTGCTGAATTCCCTTATAGCCAATTCAATACAAGAGCACATACTTACAGAATAAGATTGCTAGGATTAATGGATGCCATTACAGCTATACTTATCATATAATTCTTTCACTGATGCAAATCAAAAGGCAGGAACCATAGGATATTCAGACAACTCACATTTCCAACAAAAAATTAGTCATTAACTAGCATCATTACACTGGGGTTAGATCTT
Organism: Sesamum angolense; assembly: GCA_034509725.1. NCBI lineage: Eukaryota > Viridiplantae > Streptophyta > Magnoliopsida > Lamiales > Pedaliaceae > Sesamum > Sesamum angolense. The sequence goes on from JACGWL010000013.1 coordinate 9,209,224, forward strand.
TAAATAATTAATTATTACAAAGTGAATGAGAAAAGGTATTATAATTAAATTAAAACCATGACTTAGTAAATTCCTTCCATTATTAACGAACCAGTGACTTGCTTTGTATAGAAATGACACTGCAAGTCAGCAACAAATTAATAATAAAGCAAACCTACCTCCTTTATAGAATGACGAAGAGAAATTCCGGGATTGTAGGTTCACTGGATTCCTCCTGCATAAATGCTGCACTTTCGTTCAGCGAAAGACTTAAATACACAGAAAAGTACCAAAAACATTCCCACAAAATATTCTTCCTAAAAGGTCCTCGATCTGTTGAAATTATCTAAAAGATTCAGGGGAAGAAAAAATACCAAAACAGCCAACTAACGCACTTTGTTAAAGCCATAAAAAGAGAATAGAAGTCGGACAAAACTACCCTGTATTACTCCATAACCTCTTTTAAGCTGTAAATTGATTTTATCCAAGAACCAAATTTAGTCTTGTTTTCAATCTGCTTCCCATGGTTGATTGTGTTTACTGGAAATGATAGGAAATTTGGTCAACTGCAAAGTCTCAGGGAGAATATGGTAGGAGATGGACAATAATAGGCATCAAACTTCGAATGCAATGTTACAAGTTAAAGCTTTGCTGCAACCATGGCTGACTTTTGGAAGTAGCAAAAGAAGGGTGGACCAGACTACTATTTTGTATCGAATGAGCTTCTTGGGAACACATAGGCATTCAGGGATTGGTTTGACAAGGATATTACTGTCTCAAAGGAGAGTTACTACCTTGATGTTCAAATAAAAGTTCACAATTGGAAGCAGTTTAGCATTTGAAATTATCATATTAGGTTCTTCGGATGAATTAAATTTTTCTGATGGCTTTGCTTTAACTATTTTCCCTAAAATAATACCAAAAACAGAAATTGGACAGCTGATAACCACAAGAAATGCAAAAATTGGAGATTTTAACAAATGAACAGAAAGTTACAGTTCTGTCCTACGCTGGAAACTCAGATGATGTGAAATAAAGAATTTGTTAAGATCTTCAAATTCTAACTGAAACTTCAATAGCCAAGAGAAAAGATTTCGAATTTCTGGGTTAAGATTGGCTAAAAGATAAAAGGACAATGTATCAGGTTTAGTGTGTAATTGTATACATTGGTGCCCAATGGTAGGAACACAGATAGAAATATTTTAAACGAACTACCAAAACATAAACCGAAAAATTTCTAATCAGGCAACATAGTTGATGTAGAAATGATAACAAATTAAAGTACGAAATGCAAAGAGCACGATCCGATGCAGGAATGTTTTTACTAATTCATTGCAAACCTTCCAATTCCCGATTAATCTAAGGCAACAGCAGCAATTCTTTAAGACAGGAACGACGGATGAAAAATTAACAGCGTATGGAGCTATGGAGGAGATAAAATACTTGAAATTTCATAGGTGTCTGTGCATTTTCGGTCTGTAACACTGCAAATCCACGCAAGGGTTTGCGGCAAGTAACAACTACTGTGGAGTACGCCAGCCTAACAATGCGATTCATGAAGGACAAGCTAAAGATGACAACAACCTCAGAGTGGATAATGGTATGGGCGGCGGAGCTACTGGGTACAGCGAGAGTGGAGAGGCTGAAATTTGGAATTGGGGCTAGCGGCAGAGGTATGAATGAGGAAATCAGTTGATCTAAAGTCTAAACTATTGGGATTTGGAAATCGCTGAAATAGGCCCAAGGCCTGTTGCAATGCATATTTCTTGGATTTGGGCCTAAAAGGGTGATCGTCTAAATTTATTAAAAAATAAAATTTTAAAATATTTGAATAAATAAAATTTACAAAAGTTATTAATAGTATTTTTATAATTAATATAATCAAAATTCAAGAAGTTTGTTGAAATTTTAAAAATAAGTAAAAAAGTATGTACATTTTTCTAAAAAGTATTATATAAATTCCTAACATCTTAGTTCTTGTTTAAAAATAAAAAATTCAAATACATTTCAACATCTTATTTTGAAAAATTTATAAACTCGCCCGAACACCTCCGGTGTTCCTTGAAAAAGTAGAAAATTGAAATGTCATAAAACATTTTTTTTTGTTTTTAATATTACATTTAAATTCATTGTGCACTCGAAAGCAAATTTTTATTAAAAAGAAAATGGTAAATTTGTACGGTACAAAAAATTAAATTTCCTTTTGTTATAACCAAATAAGAGAAAGTATTTATGATTTTTTTTCGTTTCTTTACAATGAATCGAATACATATCTCATTAGATCATGAATATCAGTCACCAACAATTATAATAATCAATATCAATCATCAAACTAATAATATTTTAAAACTAATTAATAATTGTTGCGGATATTGTATGACCATTTGCATTTAAATTATTATAAAATAATTTCAAAGTATAAGAATATCAATCTAATAAATTATCACAATATGTAGAATGTTGAGGTAAGTTAAATAAAGTCCGAAACTGAAACTCTGTAACGATAGAGGGTTATAATACTTGTCATTGTCCTTAAGTCATATTATCTCCCAAGGTGCAGTTATGTATTGACTACCCACAAATGCTTCAGCATGAGAACCCTATTTACCACCTGAATGCTGCGAATGCCTAGGCCTCCTTCTTATGTGGGAAGGCAAACCTGTGACCAAGCCACTTTTGAAGAACCTCTTCCTGAATTGCCCTGACAGAGAGACATTCTAAGTTTGCTTTTAATGGCTTTCATTACACCCTTAGGCAATAAGAAGGCTGAGCCCCAGTAGACATACAAAGAGCTTAGGAATGATTTCAACAACTGAGTGCTTGCAGGAAAGGATAAGGACATGTAGCTCCAACTGGCAATCCTCTAATCAACCTTCAGAAGAAGGGGTGCACAGTCTTACAAAGAGAGCATGGAAGAAACTGGAGGTTGTAAGAACGGGTGATTAGAAAACCAATTGGATTGGTTGTTTTCTATTCATTAATCTTTATCAAAATAACATTGTAATGATGAATATAGTAAGAGTCCATCAAACTGGCATTATTGTTTTGTTGTGCTTACTACATATGTTAAATGGTGTTTCAATATCACAACAAAATACATACAAGCTGAAAGGTTAAATCCGTGGAGTTGAGCTGCACGCATAGGTTTGACAACTATGAAACCAACTTTTGAAGGTCGATTTGAAACGTTTCAAGTTTAGGACCTTGACACAGGGCAAGAAGTGTCACTTGCACTAAGTATTGTAATCGCGTTTTGACGGCAAGAAAGTAGGTCATCTATACAATTTTAGTAGGTTAGTTGACAAGATAGTCGATTGACTGAACAAACTTGCGAAAATTATCATATAGAAGCTTTGAGTGCTTGGTTGGTATGATTGGACTCCCGATTCTGATATTACAAAATAGTTCTCGAAGTTGAGGAATTATAGCAGCCATGCGCATAATAAGACTTTTTGTCTTGGATATGGCGAGCGGTGACTGTCATCAGACATGACCATCACAAGTCTTGTCCAATACAGTCAGAGTATATCGCGAGGACAGTGATTTCCAAAATGGAATATGTCCTCTATTGGTATTGTGACAACAGTGTCTCCTATACATTTTGAGACCCATTTAAGTCCTTAGAATTTGTAGCGATAGTGACTAAATGCATGAGATAGGTTTTTTGTGTCAATCAGTGGGGTAAAATAGAACTCGAGTTATGAGAGATGCCAATCTACGATGGGAACTAACGCTCAATTTCATGTCCTAAACTAAAGCCAGGAAACGGTTGATGGATGGACAATTACTCGTATAAAACTTGGAACCTAAATGTTCACATCACTATTCCCCTAGTCTCTAGTGCTATGGACTGTTACTAGATGGCTACCCAAGTAACAGGCTATTTTTGGTTATATGTTAATTGTGTTGGTCGCACAAGCTCAAGTCTAGCTGAAAGTGATATGTTAGTAAAAAAATAATTAATTAATTAATTTGATAATCGTGTTGGCCGTACAAGCTCAAGTCTGGTTGAGAGTGAACCCGAAGAGTCACACTCTAATCATTGGAATGTGATAGAATTAATTTTGAATTAATTCCAAATGGAAGAGATTGATTTAATTGAATTAAATTAATTTCTTAGAAAAAATAAATAATCGGATCATTTATACAAAAAATTCATGGGTCCGATTTTTCCAAAAATTAATTAATTAAATTAGTTAATTTTGGGTTTAGGTCTTTTAAATTAATTGAATTAATTTAAATTAGCCTTGGTTTAATTTTGGATAAAATTTTGTGAACTTATGAGACAATCCAAATTTTAGAAGTTTTAGACCTATTTTACGTAGATTAGTGTTGCTGATGGGGCTATGGATGATCTGCCTATCATTTTTATTGTCTTCGTGAGAGAATTCAAACCTCACATAATCTTCATTGTGAAATTTCATAATTTTGACCATTATCCGGTCATTCTTTAATTTTTTTCAATTTTTCAAGCGGGTTTTTTTTCCATATTTTAAGTAGTTATTATTTTGCTTAGAAAATTAACCCTACTAATGCTAGTATTTAGGGACATATTAGGATTCAAGTTTCATGAAATTTTGAGACAATCAAAATTTTAGTTGTTTCAGGCCTATTTTATGTGGAATAGTGCTTCGGGTAGAGCTACAGGACAATCTACCTATCATTTTGATTGTATTCGAGAGAAAAACTTAACCGTTAGTACTATCATTGCGAGGGGTAACTTTTCGTCGTGAAATTCCATCATTTCGACAACTATCCTGGTCATTCTTTGAATTTTTCTTATTTTTCAAGCGACTTTACTTATTTTTCATATGTCCAGTTGTTAGTATTTAGTTTAGAAATTTTACCACACTAATACTAGGATTTAGGGCTATTCTTGGGTCATGTTTCATGACATTTTAAGACAGTTTTAAAATGTAGAAGTTTGAAGCCTATTTTACATAGAGTAGTGTCATGGGTTAAGCTATGGGGCGATCTACCGATAGTTTTGATTATCTTCGGGATGAGAATTCGACTCTCACAACTGTGGTCGAGAGTGGTAATCATTTTTCATAAAATTCTATTATTTTGACCACTATCCCCGTCATTCTTTAATTTTTTTTCTATTTTTCAAGTGAATTTACTTACTCTTCATATCTATTATAGTTATAATCTAACTTAGAAAATTTACCACTCTAATGCTATGGTATAGGGCTATTTTTGGGCCAAGATCCATGAAATTTTGAGATAGTCCAAATTTTAACAGTTGCAAACATATTTTATGTAGAGTAGTGTTATGAATGGAGTTGCGGGATGACCTACCATCGTTTTAATTGTCTTCGAGAGGAGAATTTAACCCTTTAACCATTCGTCATGAAATTCCATCATTTCAACCACTTTGATGATTCTTTTGGGTCAACAGTATGTTTTTCTGATTTATTTATCTTATATGGAACCCACATATGCACTTTAGATTCATAATATATGTTCTATGGATTCAATCATATTATTGTTCAACAAATTTCCTCGGAGAATCTAATTCCTACTCTAATACCACCCATTGTAGCACCCTTACGAGAGTACGCTTTAATACCGCTAACTACACCCTCTATAATTATAATTTGTTTTATATGAAAATTTCATTAGTCCCAATTTAATAAATTCTATTTTTCTTTTACGAATATATTATATTAACATAAAAAATTAAATAATTCGCTAAAACTTGGTATTTAATACTCAATTGTAGCATTTATAAAGGGTGAATAGCAATTTACCCTCCTGTCGATATTATAAATGAGCAAATTACCCTCTATAAAAATAAATAACAATTTATCCCCATGTGTTTTAGAAAATGAATTGCTTATCATTTTTTAAAACATAGGAGGAGTAAATTGCTACATTTTGAAAAATACAGGGATGTAAATTGTGATTTTTATTTTCATAAGGGTTGTTTGCCTATTTTTCATAACACAGATATGTAGATTGCAACTTACCACATTTATAAATATAAAAAAGAAAAAAGTGAACTTTCTAAATATAACAAATCTTAAAAATACAATTTCAAAAAGTCTAATATCTTCAATGAAATATAGTTATGATTCCCTCAAAATGACACTATTGACCTACTTAGTAAGACTAGCGAAATGGCTTATAATCCAATTCAGCTAGTCATGACTGTAACTTATCTCCTAACAAGTATGTGGTAATGAATGAGCTGCATACTCAATAAGTATACCTAATTAGCTTACGTATATATTTATACTAATATAAAAAAAGAAAGACACTCCATACTCACAAATTAGTTAATGATACTATTACATTAACTTTTTGTTAGGATAAATTGCATAAAACTCCCCAATATTTTAAAATTTAGCTAAAAAAAACCCTGTATTACAAAAATAGGCAAAAAAATCCCCCTGTGTTCTTCAAAATGTTGCATACTCTCCCCTTTCATTAGGTAAGCTCTAATGACGTTAATTTTTTGTTAAATTAATTTATTTATATATATATATACACACTATATATATAATATATATATATATATGTATCTATAGCGACGAGGATCGGCATGGCTTCACCGCCCAAACTGGGCGACAACGATGTTGCTCACGCACAAAGAGGGTGATATCATGCAAAAGAGGGCGACGCGAGGTCGCCCCATCGCCGTGGGGGCGACAGCCCCAGGGCAACGTCACCCCCAATGCCCAGGCTTAATCTTAGGGAGAAAATGGTTGTAAAGATTGCACCACGATCATACTGGAATTTTGCTTTAAAGGCAGTGGTTATTCCATGACAAAGCGATATCGCTTTCTTTTATTTCCTAGAATCTGAAAGCAAAGAAAAAAACCAGAAATATCATGGTTGTTTCTGTCTCTAAGGCATTGCCCAATCTCTCCAAGTTGGAATTGCTTGATGGGACCAATTACAAATATTGGTCACAGAAGCTTCTCATCTTCTTCGAGCAACTTGATGTAGACTATGTGCTCTTCACAAAACCACCAAAACTAAAGCTCTTGTAGAAACCTCTATCGTTGCCAAACTCCAGTCACAATTGAAAGAACCAAAATGCATTAAGAGAATGAGAAGGTAAAGTATGATAGAGATAATAAAATGGTGAGAGGCCATCTGCTTAACCATATGAACAACACTTTGTTTCTTTATTTGTCAATCAAAAGAGTGCAAAGAAAATTTTAAATACACTGGAGACAAGGTAAGGAGGTAATGACGCAGGCAGAGAAAAGTACATGGTTGGAAAGTGGCTATACTTTCAAATGGTTGACAAATCAATAATGGACCAAGTCATGAGTACGAGAACTTAATTAGTTTTAAACGTACTAAGCGAAATGTATGAAGATGTGTGAAATTTGACAAGAGAATGTACTCGTGGAAAAGATTCCCCTACCTGGAACGAGTACCAAAACCATTTGAAGCACAAGAAAATAGACTTAAATCTCTAGGAGCTTATCAATCACATGAGAATAGAAGAAGCAAACCGTTTGAAAGATGAAAATTTATAACTCTTCTATCTCCTTTAAAGCTAACTTAGTTGAATCTTCTACATCCAGTAAAGACACGTTATAATACAAACTCAAGAAATTCCAAAAAGGCAATCAACAAAAATCCTTCAAAGAAAATGATGGGAAGATCCAAAAGAACAAACAACTATAGTACTGTTGTGGAAAACTAGGCCACAAGGCGTACCAATGCTTCAAAAGAAAGGATCAACAAAAAATGGATAAAAAACCAGCATCTCAACCCACCCCACAAGTCCATCTTGCCGAACAAGAAGAGATAATTGTTGTAGTAGTCGTGGAGGCAAATTTTGTAAAGAATAAAATAGACTAGATATTAGACATAGGCGCCTCGAAGCACTTTTGCTCCAACAAAGAGTTGTTTTAAGAGCTCCATGAAGCAACCGATGGTGAATGCGCCTTCATAGGCAACTCCACTACCGCTGGAGTTTTTGGTAAAGGAAAGGTTTTCCTTAAATTTACTTCCGGTAAATTTAGCTTTGAATTATGTGTTATATGTGCCTTCTTTACATAGAAATCTTATTTTTGGCAGCTCTTAAATAAAGATGGTTTGAAAATAGTACTAGAAGTAAATAAGGTTATAATCACTAGAAATGGAATTTTGTAGGAAAAGCGTACATGTTGGATGGTTATTTGTACTCAGACTTTCTGATTATATGATTGAATCTGTCAACTTATGGCATAGACTAGGACATGTAAACTATGAATCTATTATAAGGCTAAAGAGTATGAAACTTATTCATCTTATGTAAATGAATGTACTAAATGTACGATATGTATAGAAGCAAAATATGTTAAAAATTCTTTTAAACCTATCAATCAGAAGTACAAAATTGCTTGAATTAATCCATTTAGATGTAGCTGATTTAAAAAACACTCTGAGTAAAATTGGTAAAAATTTATACATTTCTTTTATTGACGATTATTCTAGATGTGCTAAAATACCTGCTAAGAACAAAAGATGAAGCAACTCAAATGTTTTTTAAATAAATTCAAAGTAGAAAATCAATTGGACAAGAAAAACAAAAGGCTTAGGTCTGATAGAGATGGTGAATATGATACTAATTTTTTACAAGAATCTTGTGAAGTATATGGTATTATCTATGAAACAAGTGCTCCATGTACACCTCAACAAAACAACATAGTTGAATGGAAAATAAAAACTTTAAAAGAAATGATGGATGTTGTGCTACTAAGTTCTGGTTTGCTTGAAAATATGTGGGGGAAAGCAGTTTTATTTGCATGTCATATTCTGAATAGAGTCCCACATAAAAAAAAAAAAATAGATAACAAGTTTTGCAGCTAACTTGAGCTACCTAAAGGCATGGGGGTGTTTGGCTAAGGTTGCATATCCAGAATTTAAAAGATGTAATATTAGACTTAAAACTTTTGATTATGTGTTTATTGATTATGCTTAGAATAGTGTTGTCCATTGGTTTATGTGTTTAAAAGATAGCTCAATTTTGTGAATGTAGAGATGTTGAATTTTTTGAACTAGAGTTCTCTTTGAATAATACTCATGATCCTCATAAAGTTTTAAATCCTCTAATAACACTCGTGCTCCTAGTAAAATTGAACTTAGAAGAAGCAAGACAAAAAATCGAAACTAGTTTGGACCAGACTTTTTTATCAGTATTTTAGCTGAAGATATTGATAAAATAGATGATCATTTAGTTTCAGCATTTCTTAGTGTGGAAGACCCAAAATCTTAAGTAGAGGCCATTACTTCCATAGGCTCTAGTTTTTGGAAAAAAAACCATTATAAATAAACTAGATTCTATTATAGAAAATCACACTTGGGATGTAGTATAGTTACCCACAGATAGTAAACCTATTAAATGTAAATGGGTTTTAAAGGAAAATTAAGCCTAATGGATCTATAAACAAATTTAAGGCAAGATTAGTCGTCGTAGGATATACTTAAAAGAAAGGTATATACTATTTTGATACATATTCTCCCATTACAAAGATTGTAGCAATTAAAACCAATTAAAACCCTAGTTTCTAATTGCGCTAGCAGCTATTTATGGTCTAATAATTCATCAAATAAATGTAAAAACAACCTTCTCAAATGGTGATTTAAAAGAAGAAATATATATGGAACAAACTGAAGGTTTGTAGTTCCCAATCAAGAGAATAAGATATGGAAACTTAAAAAATCACTATATGGACTTAATCAAGCACCCCAAACAATGGTATGAAAATTTGATCATACTCTAATTACTAAGAATATAGTACGCATGCATCAGATAAGTGTTCTTACTCAAAATTGTTTGGGTTAGATTGTGTGGTTATATGTCTGTATGTTGATGACATGCTGATCTTTACCAACTTCGAAGTAATTAATGAAACGAAGACATTTTTATCTTCACAATTTGAAATGAAAGACCTAGGGAAAACTGATGTAAACCTGAGAGTTAAAATTAGGAAAACTAAAAGTGGATTCTCCTTGTCAATCACACTACATAGAGAAAATCTTGAAAAGATTAACTGTTATGATGAACTATCTGTAAGAACACCTTATGATTCTAGCATATGATTGAAGAAGAACAATAGTAATGTGTCACAAGCTGAGTATGCAAAAACTTATAGGATGTGTTATGTTCTTATGAACTACACTAGACCTGATATAACCTACACTGTGAGTAGATTAAGTTGTTATACACGTAATCCCAATAATGAACATTTGAATGCACTTAATCGTCTATTAAGATACCTAAAATGTCATGAACTTATGTTTGCACTTTAACAAATTTTCTACAATATTAGAGGATTTGATGCAAATTGGGTAATTGATAATGATGAAGTAAGTTCAACTAGTGGTTATGTGTTTCGTTTGAGTGTGGGGGTGGAGGTATCTCTTGAAAATTTATAAAACAAACTTGCATTGCTCGCTCTACCATGAAATTTGGATTTATAGCTATTGAATTAGCAGGTCAAGAAGTTGAGTGGTTGAAAACTTGGTGAAGATATACCCTTGTGGAGGTAATCCGTAGTAGTTTCCTTGCACTATGATTCTCAAGCTGCTATTAGATCTGACAAAAGTTATGCATACAATGACAAAAAGAGGCATATTTGCATCAGACACAGTGCCGTAAAAGAACTATAAAAAATGTAATGATCTCCCTATAGTATGTGAGGTCCGAGAGGAGAACTTGGCAAATCCTCTAACAAAAGGACTAACCAGGAGAATTATTCTTGAGACTTCGAGAGGAATGAGGCTTAACCCCTATACTGATGATATTGTGATAACCATATGAGAATCCATAACCTTATAGTTTAGGTGGTCCTAAACAAGGACTTGATGGATAACCCTGACGAAGTATGGGTGGGAAGGTAGTTTTGCAGCTTAGTTGTTGAGTGGTCTATAGTATAATGGACTTGGTGAAACTATCCAAAAATGAGTGTGAAGGTGGGTTCCTTCTGTGAAAAAAAAATGAGTTCTTTTAAAGCACTCATATAAACCAAGATACTAGAACAAGGCCATCACTACAAAAAAAAAATATTTTATTGGGACTGAAATTTCTGACGGTTCATATTGATTGCAAAACCCTCCCAACTTCCGACGTATTTATTTTTTTCCGACGAAATCCTTCCATAGACGAAAATATTGCACAATTCGTCGGACAATATAACATGTCCTCGCAAATTTCATCGGAAATTAGGAAGCGAAAGTACTTCCATCGCTAATCGTCGCAAAATTTAGTCGGAAATATATATATTTTTAAGTTTTTCGACCATTTTTTCTGACGACACATAAACCGTCGGAGAGTTCCGACGGAGTTTGTTACAGTTTAATTATTTTTGCGACAGTAAGACTCCAAAAGAAATTTATGACGACTTGTCATCGCAACTTTCATCCCTGAATGATATATTTGGGATGCTTATTCCGACGGATTATGATGGTCAGAAATTCAAGTTGCTATCTTCTCACGACTAAATTTGATAATCGCAAAATGCCTTCCAAAAGTCGTCGAAAATCTTCTAATGGCTATATTACAACAATTATATATTTTTTAAATTCTGTCTAAAAATCGAATGGTTCGATTTATATAGTGTAACGACTGTTGATTATAACAACATACCTGTAAGTTGTAACATTCAATTTTGGGGAAATAATTAAAAAAATGCAGAAAAAAAGAAATATTCTAGAAATAGGTTGATTGAAAAAGTGTTAAAGAATTGGGCAAAACCACGTTGTGAAATCGCGGTTAGCCAATTTTTGGCTTAAAAAAAATTATTTTTCACCGCAAGCACCGGTGCGGAAATAATTGCAGAACCGCGATGTCAAATCGCAGTTCTAGCAATTTTTAAAAAAAAAAAACGATGCCTGCTGTGATGCAGTATAATTAACATGCAGCAGCCTGCTCCGAGCAGGCTGCTGCACGTGTCAGAGCCGCGTTGACTGAACGCGGCTCTGACACTAACACAAAAAAGCAGCCTGTTTGAGCAAGCTACTTTAAGCACGCTTTCCTGTATATTTTTTGAATAAAACCGTGATAATTTATCGCGTTTTTTTTGTGTATAAATACTCGGTGTTCCATTTTCATTATTTTCTATACTCAGTATTTTTTGTTCTCCAGCAACAAAAATTTCTCTCTTATATTTGTGTTTTTACGATTAAAAAATCAAGTAAGTTTTGTTTATTAAATTTCCTGTTATTTATGCATTTAATTTTATTATTATAATAGTGTTAAAAATATAATTTTTTATATGTATTTTTTTTTATTGTGAAGCTATGGCGGAGCAGAATACTGTTGATGTTGTTATATATTTTGGAGGTCAATGGATTATTTCGAATGATTCTGTAGTTATGATCATCCTCCGATAGGATTTATAAACATATCTCGTACTACCATTTATTGAGCTAGAATTAATGTTGTATGAAGAACTTGGATTTAGTAGGAATGATTTTAAGTTACAAATACATTTTAAATACATAACATTGAATTTTGGACAAAGGAAGGAAGCGGTGATGCCAATTAAGAAGGATCGAGATTTGCAATATTTTTTTCAATCCGATGACAGGATATGTGTCGATTGATATTTTGTCCAAGCTGAGAAGATTGAAATGGTTGTACCAGATGACCGACTGTTAGTGAATGGTACATATATGTCTATGTTAACCCAAGAATATCGAGTGCCAGTAGTAACACAATCAATGGGTAGGTTTGGAATTAATGACGATTATCCAGGTCCATCTTCATATGCAAGTCCATCAGATTATGCAGGTCCATCTTCATTGCAGGTCCATCAGATTATGCAGGTCCATCTCATTTGCAGGTCCATCAGATTATACAGGTCCATCTTCATTTGCAGTCCGTCAGATTATGCTGGTACATCTTCACATGCAGGTCCATCTGTGAGCAATGAACAAGATGACGAGCCTGAAGCAGACAGTTTCTTAAATAATGAGCATGTGGACTCAGAACCAGATGAGGTTGAAGTAGAGGGCCTAACTACAAATAATCCTGAAAATAATGATGAGGTCAGCATTGAAGTTATGATGGATGTGCTTGGGAATAATGCAAATGGTCCGACAAACCAAAGACAAGACCACTTTGATTTGAACATGCCTGTCGCTTGCGAACCGACTAACCTATATTCGGTTATTCCATTTTTCGAGACTATGCATCCAGAGGTACCTACTGACTCAATTGATATACCTACTGGTTTGGGGTAATTTTTGATTCAACACTAGGGAGCTCGAACTCGGAATGGTTTTCAAGAGTAAGGATCATTTGAAAGCAAGTGTTCAGGATTTTTTGGTTCGATTTGCCCGACGGGAATATCGAGTGGTTGAGAGCAAGCCAAAATTATAGAAGGTTGCTTGCAAATATGACCAGCAGACTGGCTGCAGTTGGATGCTAAGAGGGATATTCCAGTCGAACATGGGCTTATTCAAAATTACCAAGTACGCCGGTCCACATACATGCCTAATGAATGAGATTTCTGTTGATCATGGTAACTTGGGTAAAAATATGATTGCCACACATTTGCTGGGGATGGTTCGTCAAGACCCGACTTGATATTAATTTGTCAAAATGTGAAAGATTGATTCGGTTTTGAAATATCTTAACATAAGGCGTGGCAATCTTTGAAAGCAGCTAGAGAACAAGTTTATGGTACATGGGAGAGTTCTGTTAAGAAGTTGCCAAGATTTATGGCAATATTCTACAAAACTAGTAATGTCCCCAGTGCCACAACGTGGACGTCGTCTGTTCCGATGGGTTGAATATCCTGCAGCTCTTCTGTGGGCGTGTTTAAATCCGAGCCATCAAATGGCACTTGTGAGATGGACCAGCGGATGGATGTTATGTGCATAGTCTTCAGAGACAAATGGCATATTCGAAGTGTAAACATATGATGGACCAGCGGGAGTAAAGAAATGGATGGACCAGCTCATTGTAGACATTTGATGGACCAGCCTCATTGTAGACATTTGGTGGACCAGCCTCGAGTAGACGTTTGATGGACCACTCGGAGTGTAGACATTTGATGGACCAGCCTCATCACCTGCGGACCGCCATGCACACTCGGATATCTTGCACTCGAAAAAGTCATCATGTAACGTCCAATTGCACGATTCTAGCGCGAGTTCTCTCTTAGTGACTGATATCATCTCCAGATTTATCACAATCTAGCACAAGTTGCTCCATCCTGTTGTACTATCAGAAAAAATATTACATTACAACGGGTATGTTTAAAAAAATAGTGACTACCAAATCACACACAGTGTGCTTACCACATATTCCCAATCACGAGTGTCAGTGGGACGATAACCAGTAATGTCTATTGAGCCAATATTATGAGAAATCTGAACACGAGTAATTTGGTAATACCAGTTCATATAATCAGGAACGGTACCTCGACCATTCACAATTTCGGGACGAACGACCAACATTGATTGCACGTCATTCCATTTTACAATATAGTCTCTATGAAATGTTGCCCAATCCTCCCCGTGACGTCCACGCCTATCGATTGTGTGTAAACGTCTTTCACTGATCAGTGGGTTAGGGGGGATATCTTGGACCATGCCAAATTGTCGAAAAACCCGTTCCGGATGATGCATCTCCACAATCGAATAATGAATTAACGGGCATCGTATATTCCATGGTGTACGAGTTGCAAAAAGTGGTAGTGAATGTATATCGAGTGCGTCACCATTATATGGGGTCCAAATAAACTACAATATTAAACGTACCTTATTAATACAAATATTTACACATAAAAAAAATAGTCTCTATAAAAAAATATTAGAATCACGTACCTCATTTTCTTGCATACGGTCTAACGTATTTCTTATATATACGTAGGCATTATGGCAGTATGGGTGCGAGATATATAGTACGACCACCTAAAAGCAAAAATTTATATAAATACAATTGAAAATAAAAATTATTACTATAAATATAAGTATACCGTGCAGCATATGGAGGAATAGGTAGGATGTTTTCAAAGTCAATCACTGTGGCATAAGATGGCTTATTCGAGGGAATCGGTGCAAGTTATTATGCATGACCATGCCCATATTTGTAATAACTGCATAGCACCACCAATATTAGTTTTTCCGCATTGTGATGCCATACAAAGCTCCCGATATAAAGCAACACTGCTGTACCCCAGTTTGAGGGACGTTCCTCATCAATAATTCCCATATGCCGTTATCAATAATGACACGGAGTTACCTGTAGCATCGGGACACAATATCCTACCAATAATGCACATAACACAAACGCGTGCTCTTGTAATACATTATCGAATGGCTATCATCGTCACATGTATTGCTGAGCAACCAGTCGAGTAATGCTGAAAGTTTTATTTGGATTGTTTAAAAGCATTATCATTTAGACGGAACCCCAACCATTGATGGCAATAATTTTGCCACTGTTGAGTCGTCCATTTATATCAACTCCAGTAACAAGGTTACCTTCAATCGAAAGGGCCCAGATGATGGAGATGTCTTGTAGTGTTACGGTTGCTTCTCCAACTGAAAAATGGAAAGTATGCGTCTCGGGACGCCATCTCTCGACTAATGCAGTGATTAAGTGTGTGTCAATTTCAATGTGACCACACTGTAAAATTCCTAAAACACCCATATTTTGTAACACTTGTAGAACACGAATGTGACGTGGAACAAGTTGCAGGACATGAAAAAAATATCACCACGACGTACAGTTAAAGTAGTATCCGGATCTTCAAGCACATCTTCAGATCGATGATTTGCTTGTCCGTATAATACACTAGTATCAATTGGACCAAAATTTGCCATAATTTCACTACTAAAATTTTTTTACTTCACAAGAAAAATTTTCCCTCACAATAAAAATTTTGAGGCCACCTCCCCCTTTAAATAAGGGGTGAGTTCGGGTGATGGTGCAACCCCTTTGCCCGAATTTATTGTGATTTGACCCATGCATGCATGCATGGGTCAAATCAGTTTTTTTTTTTTAAAATAGCAGTCAGAGTCGCGTTTAGTCAACGCGGCTCTGACCAAATTTGCGCAGGCTGCTGTCAAACTAAAGTTTATTAAATTAACAGAGCCGCGTTGACTAAACGCGGCTCTGTCAGCATCGTTTTTTTTTTTTTTTTAATTACTAGAACCGTTATTTGACATCGCGGTTCTGCAATTATTTCTGCACCGATGCTTGCACCGGTGAAAAATAATTTTTTTTAAACCAAAAATTGGCTAACCACGATTTCACAACGTGGTTTTGCCCAATTCTTTAACACTTTTTCAATCAACCTATTTCTATAATTTTTCTTTTTTTCTGCATTTTTTTAATTATTTCTCCTTCAATTTTCATATTATTTTTTTCTGATCATGAAAAAAAAATATTATTTTTTATATTCTATTCAATTGCGTTGTAATAACGATTTATTATTTAATGATCAATTATTATGGGTCCTAAACATAATTATTTTGATTTTATTGAATTTTTGAAATAATTAAAAAAATATTTTCCGACTGTTTTAAAACGAAATTGGAACGGAATCACAAGTTGTGTCGGAAATCAGCCAAAAACTCAGTCGAAAAATGTCCTCCGTATTCATCCTAGAAAAGTAATCTAATTTTTCAGATATGATATATCTACATCGTTAAGCCGGATTTATGTGAAACTTAAATAAAAAATATGGGATCCAGATGATTGTATCTAACGGTTGGATTTCAAATCAGATGGTTCGATTGAATTATGTAGTGTAACGATGGTTGATTATATCAACATACTTGTAAGTTGTAACATTCAATTTTTATATTCTTGTCTTGTAAACATGAAAGAAAGTTTATTATTTTTTATATTCTATTCAATTGTGTTGTAATAATAATTTATTATTTAATGACGAATTATTATGGGTCCTAAACATAATTAGTTTGATTTTTATTAATTTTTTGAAATAAATTAAAAAAATATTTTTCGACTGTTTTGGAACGAAATTGGAATGGATTCACAAGTTGCGTCGGAAATCAATCAGAAACTCAGTTGGAAAATGTCCTCCGTATTCATCCTAGAAAAATAATTTAATTTTTCAGATACGATATATCTACATCGGCAGACCGAATTTATGTGAAACTTAAAGAAAATCAATATGGGATCTAGATGATTGTATCTAATGGTTGGATTTCAAATCGGATGGTTCGATTGAATTATGTAGTGTAACGATGGTTGATTATAACAATATACTTGTAAGTTGTACATTCAATTTTTTTTTTTAAGTAACATTCAATTTTCATATTCTTGTTTTGTTAAACATGAAAAAAATTATTATTTATATGTATTCAATTGTGTAATATCAATTTATTATATAATGATGAATTATTAGGAGTCCTAAAGACAATTGTTTTGATTTTTTTTAATTTTTTGAAATAAATTAAAAAAATATTTTCCGACTATTTTGGAACGAAATTAGAACGGATTCACAAGTTGCGTCGAAAATCAGTCAGAAACTCAGTCAAAAAATAATTTTCATAATATATTTTCCTTCTCATCAGTTTTTCTCTCTCTTCCCTCCCTTTTCCCACTTTAGACCAGTCCACTTTCTTCCCACTTTTCTCCAATTTTCTTCACCTCTTCTTTTTTTTTTTTTTCTCTACACTCTCCCTCCTCTATTTTCTTCTCCTCCTCTTCTCTTCCACACCCGCCACCACACGAGCCACTGCGTCCGCCAGCCGCCGACCGTCGCATCCACCACCGCCTCGCCGCTGTTTATGGTATGTTTTTTTTTCTTTTTCTCTTCTCTTTTCTTTTTTGTTTCTCCTCTCCTCTTCGTCTCAGCCGCCGCCGCCGTTTTAGTGCCGCCACTGTTGATCCACGAGTAGATTTATGTTATAATTTTTTACAATTTTTGTTTATTTTTACAGATTTTAAAATGTAATTATGGATTTTAGGTTTTAGGGTCATTACAGATTTTTTATTATGAATTTTGTTCATTTTTACAAATTTTTATTTTCCACGCCGTCATCCTCCAGGTATTTATTTTATTTTTACAAATTTGTATATTATGAGTTTTTGGTATATTGAGTTATTTGGTGTATTGATTTGTTGGTATATTAAGTTATTTGGTGTATTGATTTGTATATTGAGTTATTTGGTGTATTGATTTGTTGTACATCGATTTGTTAATATTAAGTTATTTGGTGTATTGATTTCTTGTATTTTTAACATTTTAGTATATATATGTTTGATATTATTGATGGATGGCCTAATGAAAGTATTGGTAAGGTTGGATGAGTGTTGTTGTTTATGATTGTAGATTAAGGACTCATATTAACTTTTAGCTTAAAACATTCAAGTAACTTAACTTAGTTAGCTCTTAATTTAAAACCTTCAACTAAACTAATATCACATAGTTAAGTCTCAATTTGAATCTTTCAGATAAACTAATTTAACTTAGTAGACACTTAATTTAAAACCTTCAAGTAAACTAATTTAACTTAGTTAAGTCCCAATTTAAAACCTTCAGTGTATGTTTGGGTGTTTGGGTGTTATATATGAGATGTAAATGGTTCAATGTATGTGTAGGCTCCTTCTCAATTTTGCCACTTGTCTATAGTGTAAAGTTGGTGGATTGCTTTCAAATGTGTATTCCTTTGTCTATAAATTTTAGTTAACAAATGATTAATGAAACTCGGACTATGTGAATCTGGGATGTTTATGCTTATTGTAGTCGAAACTGATATATGCTTTAGTTTTCTTTTAGGCTGCAAGCTTTGACGGCACTAATGTTGACCCCTCTACTTGGGAGGACAAGAAAAACCCGGACGAATCATGATTTCCTGCTCAGGTGTGTTGCTTTGACAAAAAATCCCACATGTTTATAGTACTTTGAATTGTATCATTTTTACAAACCTATTTTAGTTATTTACTAATATGTTTTATTATTTATTGATTAATAAATTTTATTTAATTATTTTCAGAAAACTTATCAAAAGCTACTAAAGGAGCGTGTCTCTTACGAGGAGCAGCGCAGCCGGCAGACGAGGATGCTTCTAACCCTGAGAGCTAGAAGCATTAGATTAGGATTTGTTTTAATTTTTAACTATGCGCTTTGTAAAACAATACTATTTACTTTTTTAATTAAGTATACTTTATTGAAAAAAATATGATTCTCGAAATTTTATTTTTCATAAAATATTAAAAAAATTATATAAAACATAATATATATTTGGGACGAATTTTGTGATGACAAGTATTGCAAATTACGTCAGAACAATTTTGGAACATAAATTATGATATATTCGGTCCTAAATTCCATTCCAAATTCATTGCAATTTTCAAAATCATTTGGGACGATTTTCGAAAATATTTCCGACGATAAAATATAAGTAACAATTTTTCTGACTAATTTACAGACAAACTTTCCGATGACAATATAAAAAATTTCTAGAAAGAAATTCGTCGGAATTTTTGTTTGTTGTTCCAAAATCCGTCTCAAAATTCTTCCCAAATAAAATACTAATTTTTCATCTCGTCGATGAATTTTCCAACGACAATAACAAAACGTCGCAAAATCATCACAAATATTCTGACGAATATTCATTTTGTCGGAAATATCGTCGGAAATATTTTCCGAAGTGCATTTTTCAAACGGTTTTGTGTTGGTCCGAAAGATATCAGAAATTTCGTCGGAACCCTTATTAGCGACAAAATTTTGTCGGAAACTCCGTCAGAAATTTCATCCCTAGAAAGCCTTTTATTTTTTGTAGTGCATTAATAGCGTTTTTGGAGATTTAATTCAATTGAAAGACATTAATGCTTAAGTTATGTTCAGTCACTCAGAAAAATCATTTTTCGAAACTAGTTAGTCATTTGTGAGGGATTATTAGGAATGACAACTAGTGCACCAATATTTGTTGTCCCACATTACTTTCAAAACATACTTTCAACTAGTTTGTATTACATCATCTTTTTACATTTGGTTTGAAAAATATGGGTAGGTGGATTTTGGAAGAATTACCACAAGAATGTGCCCGCTTGTCCCATCCCGGTTCATGTCGGGACTGGATGGGCTGCACGGTTATATATATTTTTTTGCAAAAAGTACCTTTAAATGCTTCACTTATCCAAACTTTTTGAACAAAGTTGACCAAGTTTCCGGTTGAGGAAAATCCGAATCCATATAGCCGTTTGTTATCAATTTTCTCCTGCTAACTCTCAACAAACCGAGGCCTTCCCTTCTATAAATAGGCTCTCGATTTTTCTCTTCAGAGGCACATTCGAACATCTTCTCCTCTCCTCTACAAATTTTTTTTGCTTCTTTTGCTACTGAGTGATATAACTTATTTTTCCATCTCTTACACGAGTGCACGTGTTAGAGAGTGTTGTATTAACCTTGGAGAATAAACGGTTGTAAAGATTACATCATGATTATATCAAAATTTTAATTTCAGGAAAGTGGTTATTCCACGACACAACTATATTCTTTTCTTTTATTTCCTACACAAGCTTACCTATAATTGTCCATGGACCAATTATCACTGTGATAAAAATATAATATTAGCAATAATATATCAAGCGACAACTTCATAATTGTCATTTAACAATTTGTATCTCGTTATTATATACTTATTTGTGATAAAATGATGCATAAAGTTGTAGACATCTATAGCAATAATATAAATGACAACACAATATAATGACAATAATTATTTATTGAAACTAAACCATTACTATATATGTACCCCTAATTGTTTTTGGTGATAATTTTATTAACTTTTTGTCGAATTTTTTCTAATATTACAAAATTATAGTCACTATTAACACTATAAAATTTATTACTATGGAAAAATAAAAATTTTATCATTCAATATATAATGTATGATAATATTAATTTCTGTAGCAAATATCTTTTCTCTTTCTCGTACTGTATTTAGCCCAATTAATTGGGCCTGGCTGGTTTCAAAGGTATGGACAACTTTCAACAGGTATATACAAATTACTTCACTGCAGGTGTAGGCCCAATTAGCTCATCTTAATTTCATTTTCAATAGTTTAACTAAAAGTACTTAACTATAAGCTTCTCTCTAAAATTAATTTGGAAAATAGTGTTTTTAATTGGAAAAAAATTCAAGGACCCCCTGTGATATTAAAAATATTCGAAAAGAACTCCTGAGAAAAATAAAATATTATTTACACTCTGTGATATGAAAAAATGTTCAAAAAAATCAATTGAGACCAGGTTGACCAGAGTTGTGTGAGTCATTGTTCATAACATAAGGGTAATATTTGATATTTAAATTTTCATAAGGGACTTTTTAAATTTTTTCATATCACAGAGGGTTAAATAAATTTAACTCGTTTTTAATTTACTCGTTCTGCTTCTTGATTGTATAACTTAAGTTTATTTAATAAAAAATTACAAGCTTCTTCCACCAGCTTTTGTAGCTTATTGGTAAAATTGTCGATAATAAAATTTTCTCCCAAAACTCCAACTTTGTTCAATTATTCCTTTTATTTTGAAAACTTTTAATTTTTAATACAACTAACCTTTCAATTTTCTCCGTCCAC
The DNA here is from genome assembly GCA_034509725.1 of Sesamum angolense. Lineage (NCBI taxonomy): Eukaryota > Viridiplantae > Streptophyta > Magnoliopsida > Lamiales > Pedaliaceae > Sesamum > Sesamum angolense. The sequence continues at coordinate 9,230,723 of JACGWL010000013.1, forward strand.
CACTTATTTCTAATACGTAAATAAAAAACTATTGCGGTGCGTCTGAGTTCTATCATGTTTCACTTTTCAATCTTTCATAAATATATCAGCAATCATTATGGCCTAATTGTACATCAAGGTCGAACGTTGAAACCCAAAAGCTTATTTGAATTTTTCAAACTCCAAAAATTGTATTCGAATTCAATTTGATAATTAACCGTTCAATATATATATAATTCAACTTGAACACAACTTAAATAAAGTCGGGCTTAAAAAATTAATATTTTTCCATTTATTTTATTTTATTTTTTTCAACACAATCGAGCTCGTAATACTTTAATTTATTTTCTCAACTCTAGGAAAATAAGAAATGTTTTTTTCTCATTTAGAACAAATTTGAATAACCCTATTTATTTCTTTATATTTAGATTTCCATCCATGTATCTATGTTTGACCGCAATTTTATACGTATTTGCATGTATAAAGTTCTGTATTTTATTTATACTTGTATATATCCTTGATCTTCTCTTACCAAGCACACACCCATTCACACGTGTGTTGCGATGAGTTTCCAATACAACACCTCATTTATGAAAGTTGGATTCCAACCATCAGCAAACACAAAGTTTTGTAAGTATATGCAGAAAAATGGGATAACTATACTCTCTTCCTCTAAAATTTAATGTAAAACACGTAAACTCCACGTGATTTGAAAAATTACATTTAGTACTCATAATGTTTGCTTCCAACTAACAAATAAGTTCATTCGTTAGTGAAAATTCACTTAATTTGATTATATTAACAAAAAGACCGACTAAAAATTTATATTTATGATCGATTGACTTATTACTCATTTATCATAGGTCAAATAAATCTTTTTATGGTCAAATTATCTATATACATCTTCACACGTTAATAATGTGAGGAGGTATATATATTTTCACTGTTATAAGGGCAGTTGAATCACAAAATATTTATTTGACCTGCAATAAGTCAGTAATAAGTCAATCAAGGGTAAATATAAATTTTCATTTAAAATTTTGTTAATTCAATCAAATTCAATGAATTTTAACTAACGAAATAACTTATTTAGACAAAAATAAATTTAAAATATATAAATATAATTTTTTAAATTACAAAATTTTTACATGTAATTACATTAAATCTTGTAGAAGGGTAATTATAAAATTCCTCGACCCTAAGTCCCTTGTCTACTTTTGACCACAACTTTGTAGGTATCTGCATGTAGGAAGGTGTGTTTTACGTGGGAACGCATGTCTCTTACTACAAATGTTGTTCGAACCTAGAAGAAAGAATTGACCAAGTCAAAGAATTCTTGCATGTTTGAACTAATAATACACCACCTCTAAAATGGGCATTAATTATTGGAGAATCCAAATTGAAATAAGTGCTTGATGGGGACTTTTCCCAATCCCAATGTGTGTATATATAATATAAATTACAATGATCTTATTTTAAAATTTTGTATAATTATAAATACCTCTTTTTGTTTGAAAAATTAACAATATCCTCTTGATTTTAATGGTCGTTTAACAATTAGCTAAATCTGTTAGATTTTCATCTATTATTTGTGGTGAATTGACCAAAAATATCATTGTGGATTAAAATTATAATGTTATTTATTTTTTAAATTTTTTTATAGATTGAGTGGATAATTTTTTTATAATTTTTAAAATTTTTCTATCCACCCTGTTTGATTTTATAATTAATTTTAAATTTTTTTGAAAAAAATAAAAAAGAATATTGTAATGGCAAAGTTGACAATTTCATACCTCCATCTAATAATTACATAATTTTATCAAATATCATGGGTATTTATAATTTATCAAACAATAAGAGAATATCATGATTATGTCAAATTTAGGGAAATTCGTTGTAATTTATCATATAAATATATATATATAGAGAGAGAGAGTCTAATTTGATTCATTCAAAAGTCAATGGTCTTTGTTTTTGGCTGTAGAGGAAGAGACACATATCAAAATCAGAATACCAAGTCAATGTCAAGAACGAGTCACCATTTCTTAACTATTTCAAGCTACATATCAGCCAATCATCATTCAGTATATATGTATGTATCTATGTGCATTAATGTAATAAATTAATTATCGATTTGATTAATGATACAAAAAACAGTTGAAACTTTAGAAAGAAAATATAATTTTAGTTATGTAATTTATGAAATGACAATTTTAATCTTGTATAATTTAATTTTTGTAATTTGATCATGTAATTTTAAATAATTAACAATTTTAATCTTTTTTCTGACCAAATTGGCAGTCTAGTTGTGATGTGACGATGTGCTGATGCATGCAATTTTCCACATCAGCATGTTCATCGAAAGCCCTGAATTATGGATGATGTGACTGATGTCAAATAATTTATCGATCTATTTAGTTAAAAAAAAATGACTAAAATTGTCAATTTTTAAAAATTATATGAATAAATTATAAAAATTAAATGGGATAATTACACTCACCTCTCCTGAGGTTTGGTGTAATTACACGTAAACTCCATATGGTTTGAGAATTACATCTAGCATCCTTGAAGTTTGCTTTGTCTAATAAATATGTCCTCACATTAGTCAAGATTTACTGAATGTGTTGATATTAACAAAAGGATTGAATGAAAATTGATATTTACCTTTAATTGACTTAAAACTGACTTATTACAAGTCAAATAATTTTTTCGGACTAAACTATCCTTATAACGGTCAAAATATACCTCCTCACATGCATTAACGCACAAAAACGTCTAAGGGTAATTTGTATATAAAAATATTTTTTTAACATGCTATAAGTCAGTAATAAGTTAATGAGGATAAATATAGATTTTTTTATTTTTTTTTGTTAACATTACCAAATTCAGTGAATTTTGACTAACAAAAGGGACTTATTTGTTAGACAGAAGCAAATCTCAGAGATGCTAAATGTAATTTCACGAACCACATGGAGTCTATGTGTAATTACACTAAACCTCAGGAGAGGGGAGTGTAATTATCCCAAATTAAATTGTACAGAATCAAAATTACCATCCCTCTAAGTTACAGAATTAAAATTGCATTTTTTCCAGACGTTAGAGATTTAATTTTTCCTATTCTAATGTAATAAAGAGGTATAGAAACAATTTATATTCTGTATTAGTGTAAAATAAATAAAAATCAATTAAAATACGCTAAATTGTGTGTTTTGTAAGAACATAAATAAATATTTATGATATTTTTAAAATTTTGTAAACAAAAAAAAAAAAAATGAAAACAAGCAAAACCTGGGATCGTGTGGATTAAAGGGGATCTGTACATGAGTCTCATGAATCTAGGCTGTTGAATCTGTTGACATGGATTTTTTCATTGAAGATAACTTTAATTCTTTTTTAAAATTCTGTATGCTTTAAGGATAAAAGTATGATAATACTATGATTATAAGGGTTAATTGTGATATTCTAGTGGTAATTAATACATTGATTTTTTAAATATATATATTAATAATTTATAATTAAAACTTAGGGACTACCCTTAAGGTTTGGTATAATTATACGTAAATTTTCTATAATTTTAGAAATTGCATTTAATACCTCTGATGTTTGTTTCCATCTAATAAATATACCATTCAACTACTCAAAATTCACTAAATTTATTGACAATAGAAAAAATTTGATTTTCCGCAATGGCCAACTACTATAGCCAAAAGAATAAAATCGTGGCAAATATGAATTAACCACGGTTTCGCAACGGCCATCAACCGTTGTTTCTACAAGTGTGGCTAAAATATTATTCATGGCCAAAACTATGATAAATGTTTTGATATGGATAGAAATCATAGCGAATATGGATTAAAAGTGTTAAAAAATTAAATTTTTTCTTTGGCTTTGGTTTTGTTTAATCGTGGTTAATAATAGTGATTTATCATGATTTTTAAGCCGTGGTCATTTATGGTGTAGCGAATATTCAATTTTTTATAGTGTGATAATAACAAATAAATAAATAAAAAATCGATATTTACCTCGATTGATTTATTGCAAGTCAAATATTTTTTTTTCCTACTAACTATCATTATAGCGACGAAGATATACCTCCTCACATATATTAACACGTGAAGATGTACGATGATAATCTGATCATTAAAAAAATATTTGACCTGCAAATAAGTCAATTAGGAGTAAATATAATTCTTTTATTTTTTTTAAATATCAGTAAATTCAGTAAACTTTTACAAACAAATGAACTTATTTATTAGATAAAAACAAACATACGATCACAATATTGACCGCTTGATTAATATAAATTATCCAGAAAAAAAGCATGATTAATTAATGTGGTAATAATAAACATGGATTTCAGACACTTAATTAAAGTGCGTAGGTCCCACTTAAAAGTAATACATACCTGGGAACTTGAACATTAAGTTTGACTGAAAGAGCTCCGCAATGAGAACAGTATATTACTCCTTAGGTCAAACTGCACATGTTAAAGAATGACAAGTGTTGTGCTTTCTGTTGGAGGAAAATGTGGTATTTCACATCATGATGTTTGAAATTCTATCTATGGACCAATTGCAATATCTTAAGTTATGCTCACTACAATTATTTTTTTAATTATTGTAATAATTTTGAGTTGTTATTGATACAAAAAATAATATTAATAATAAAATAGGAAATAAGAACTGTAAAGAAAATTATAGAAATGATAAGAATATGCATTAAGGCGATAAAATATTTGAATATAAAAAATACTTGACATGCTGCATATTTTAATATTATTTCAAAATTTCTAATGTTGCCCTCCGAAATGGGATAGCTCGAACGATCCACAAACAGAAGATCTAGAACAAGCCCATGGGGGCATTTGGGATGCGATTTCAAAAAAAAAAAGTAGGGCAGTCCAACTCATGTAAAGGTCCAGACACGGGGGAGCCTACTTGGATCGATAGTGGCAGTCCATTTAGGATCAAGTATCTCTGCTTCCTCACTAAAAGGACGAAAAGTGGATGGACATCAGCCGCCGAAATATTGGACATGTAACAACTGGAGAGGGGAAACAGGGGTTTATCCCTATCCGAGTTGCAACCAACATGCCGAGAAAAGAGGAGTCCTACTTGCAGAAGGATATTCCTCCTCGTACATCCGCACACAAAATCGACAACTTTAATTTGCCACTTGAGTACACAAACTCACACACTACCTATTTGATGGAGACAAGAAGATCAATCAAGGGGAGATTCAAAAGAAATGTCAAATGCTTTTCTTAAAAAGCGACAAGAGATCAAAACTGTACGATTTGAATCATCATGAAGTTACTATATTACCCCTAGATAGTAAATTGTACTCACAAATTAGTGGTTGAGCAGATAAAATTGATTTTACACACCCCAATATTTATGGCTAGCATAGTATAAATACCCCCAGTTTCATTGTAAAGATAGATTTTGGAAGAGCAATTGAAAGAAAAAAGATTTATCTAGTTCCTGCATGTGAAGTATGTTTTGATCATGAGTTCCCAATTTATTTTCCTCACTAGAGGTTCTAGCCCATAGCGCTTGCAAAAGGCCCAATAATTTCATCTGAATTATTGATTTATGTGTTTTTGCTTGCAACACCTACTAAACTTCATCTGAAAATCTCGTAAAGTAACTTTTTCAATTTTTGAACTATTTTAAAAGTTTCATAAAACATGATTGAAAGTGTTGAATTATCTATCCTATGCGACTAAAAGTATAATTTCACATGTTTTTTGCATTACTACATTTACAGAAACACATGTCTTTGCAAATATTTTGTTATGATCACGGAGAAATTTGTTGTTAGACTTATGTTTTTGGTATCTTCTCTTTTGAAACTTGAAGAAAAATGGGTGGTTTGGATCAAAGTTTGAAGAAGACCATGAAATGGGAGGGAAATGGTTGTTTTCTGTCTACAAATTGCAATTCCATCAACTTTAATGGACCCTAGTGGAAAGGACCAAAACGTAAAAAAGTAGCAGTTTGAGGACCAAAATTGCAATATCAAATATTTGAGGATCAAAAGCGCAAAAATAATTGCTATGTTTCAGAACCAAAATCATGATTATCACTAATTGCACTACAAAAAAAAAAAAAAATAGATTATTCCCCGCATTATAAAGAACAACTTCGAAATTATAGTAAATCAGTATTATATACCATGATCAAATGAAACCAATACAAAAACTTAAGTTTTGAACATGGTTAATCAATATCTGCCACTATTTTAGCTAACATTTGCCGTAATTTTTAATTATAACTAATATTTTGACTTTACTTGCAAAAATAACAACTTATGACCATTGTAAGCAACTCTAATTAATTAATATTTATCATAATTTTCACTCTCAACCATGAAAATTAATCATTACAAAATGACATTTGTTCTTGTGCCGGTCCCCAACCAAGAACTAAAACCCATTGATGTGATGAAGATGTGAAGTTGGATCCAAAAAATTGTACTATATACTATAAAATATTTGCTCAAACTTGCTAATTTTAATTGGAACCAATAATTGCTATATAATTCTTTTATTCTCAATTATTAATTAAACTATGATCAGTTTCCACTAAAACATTGGCTTATCTGATATCATATCTGAGCAAAAGTTTAAATTATTGGTAGAAATCAGACAAAAATGCTTTTGCATAATGGGTTCCAATCATCCATGCATGGAATCCATGATAACACAATTTAAGAATTATTTATATTAATTAAATAATTAAGAAAATATTTAATGTGTATTATATATAATGATGAGAATGACAAGTTCTTAAAAATATTATATATATGTATTAAAATATTTAATTAATCCATGCAATTAAATATTATAAAAATATTTTTTTTGTCATTGTTTTTGTAACGGCTATTGGAATAGGATTAATTATCATATAATCACGAAACCGTTACAAAGACCGTGCAAAAGATAATTATCAATTTTGAAAACAGCCATCCAAAAAGCCGTTACTAAAATAGTATAAAAAAATAGTAACAAAGGCAATTGCAAACTAAAACAAACGTATGCATAAGGAGTCACAAAGGCCGTTACAAAAACTGTTGAAAAAGGAAACACCCATTACAAGATAATGCAAGGCCGTTACAAAAAGTATTTCAAAAACCATTCCAACATTCAAGCAAATTAAACCATACATATGTATTACAACGGCCGTTCCAATAATAATTACATCAAATTTATTTTGGTCGTTCCAAAAACAGGTCCAAATGCATTTTCTACAATTGGACTACTCTTGTAATGGCCATGGCTGTTAAGAAGGCCGTTCCAAATTGTAACATTAAAAAGGCCGTTACAATTTTAAAAATTTGTTCCAAATTACTAACTTGGCCGTTACAAGAGCCATTACTATAAAATGATTTTTTTTATAGTGCATGCATCTTGATGGATCAATCTAAGCTAAATACAAGTTTTATTTTCTTTTTTATATTTTGGTTAGCTAATTGAGAAAAAGCATGTTCAAGCACAGTCCGATAGTTGATGGATCTATATCAAAGTTTGGGGCGTTCAAGCCCAATAAAAGTAAGTCCAAACTGCTAAAAACTTACTCATGCCTATAAAAAGGAGCATTTACCACACATACAACACAAGACACAAAAACGGCCGAAAGTTCAAAAACTCTCTACTCCGACAAAGTCCTGGAACTACGAAGGCTCCATGTCTTCTATGGCACAAAATCCTTCAAGCTTTGAACCCTGATCTTAAGGTGATACGAAGTTTGCTCAACAAATTTAGAAAAGATTACACACCCACATTCAAGAACAACATTCAAGCCCTTGGATTGACAATCGGAGAGAAAACTTGGAGGATTGTTTTCGCTTAAGAGATTGTAATACTTTTTTTTTAAATTAAAAAAATTATTTGTCCATATTTTATTCTCATCTCGTAATTTATTTTTGCAGATGCAAAATTTCGTGTGAACACTTAAATTTATTTTATTTTTATTAAAAATTGAAAAATTGAGAGTGAAACATAAAACCGAATGTAGGTTCAGATTCCATTTTTGCCGACTATTCCTCCATTGTGCTGAGAGTATAGGAGGGGATATTGCACAAACACCACATTATTCGGACTTTTCATGTTGTGGAAGAGTGACGAATACCTTTTTTTCCCTTTTTTTTTTATTTGTTTTTTGCTCAAACTACTTTTCATATTCGGACTTAGCTTGTTGTGGGTCAAATTCGTACTCCAAAATTCTAGGAAGAACATGTTGGAAATAACCTTTAAAAAAAATTTAATTGTGAAACAATTTCTAACACTTTATTTCCGCATAATTTATCAATTTAGTTTAATGTTTATTTAACAATATTTATATGGTCTATTGTTATAATGATTTACTTGTGATTTATTAAGTATTTAACTGATGCGCTGCAAAAATTGCACAGAGATCGATTCTTTGATGGACTTGAGCTCTCTAATGGGCTAAAGTTTCCTACAAGCTTGAAGATAGGAACCTGCAAAAATAATATAAGCACTCCAACGTGCGAATTATAATTAAGTATGATAAAGGACTGTGAATGAGAATAAAAATTGTGTGAGAGATTGCTTGTCAATACTAAAAAAGTCCCTTGTCTGAGGGGGCTAAACCTATTTTTATAGTCGAGATCCCCAGTGGTGAGAGGGTCTAGTCCCAAGGGGGTTGAGGAGGCGATTTGCTTATAGATAAGCATCCTAAGCAGCCTTGTCTAGTTAGTTGAAGGGATCTACGGAGGTCTATCATGACGTGGAGAGTCCAACAAGATGAGAATCCTTCTTAGTAGGGTTGTCCTCGTCAGCTCCTTTTCTGTCATATTTTGCCACTTGGACTATGTGCGGGAAAATTGCAATGTACGTCTCATCACTTATCCCTTTTTCAATTTTGATCCCGTTGTTTTACGATTCAATAGATTTAATCTCACAAGTCCAAACAAATTACAATTTACGTCCTATTACCCAATTCTGTTAAATTGTTAATGGAATGAGCACGTGTAACACACATGCAATGCTCCTTCCATTCAAAATTTAACGAAAATGGATTATGGAACGTAAAGTGCAATATTTTTGGACTTGTAGGATTAAATCTGCTTAGTCGTAAAACAATGGGACCAAAATCGCAAATGGGTAAGTTACAGGATGTAAATTATAATTTTTCCAGCAGATGGCAAATGAAAAATGAAAAATGGGATTGTGACCTTGTATAAAAAAATATTTACATGGCTCATGTCCAACAGGCCCAATTTCACATGCTAATTGTTGCATGTGTCCTCCTAACCTGGTTTCAAATCATAGAATTTATTAATATTTCAGAAGTTGGATTATTTTTAAGTAATATACGTGTCCACTTAATTCATACTAAAATATTTTCTCCGTATCTATTCTTCCCTCTCTAAATAAAATTTTGGTTTCAACAAAATAATTATTTTTGTGTGTATATTTTTATATTTTTTTTTTTAAAGTAGTTGTAATCAATTAGTTAGTTTAACCCATAAAAATAGTTACTTATTTTAAATTAAATAGGATGTTAGTTGTTTTAGCACATTAAAAATGGTAAAAAAAATACAATCACATCTCTTGAAATTTGTTATTTACAAATATCATCTCATTGTTTGAAAAATTATAAATATGCCACTAATTTTAATGCCAATCTAACAACGAGCTCATTACATTAGCAATTATGTTTCTATGTGTTGATTAGTGTAGCTGCTCGTATAGATCTGATTTGTCAATTAAAAAAAGAAGCATTTAAGAGATAGGAGAAAGCAAATAGTAAATGGCAAATGACGAAAAAATTACGATTTACATCCTGTAACTTACCCATTTGCGATTTTGGTCCCATTAAAGTTGCAATGTACGCCCCATACCCATTTTCGATAAATTGATAGCGGAAGGAGCACTGCACATGCATTGCACGTTCTTACTCCATTAACAATTTGACGAAAATAGGTAATGGGACGTAATTTTTTTTTTTTTTTTTGACTTGTGAGACTAAATCTGGTAAATCGTAAAACAATAAGACCAAAATCATAAATGGGATAAATTATGGGACGTAAATTGCAATTTTTCCGACTATGTACCTAGCTAGTTTTCAAGATAGAATTAAGTTCTCTGGGCGTTCAGTGATCAAGCCTTTCTCTTGAACTTTTGCTTTCTTGGGCCTTGGTTAGGGGGAGGCCGGTGAGGCTCATTCCGTCTTTTTACTTCATTGGGCCTTTTGGGTTGGTCGTTAGGCCGAGAAATAGTCCTGACTTTGGACTTTGTATTTACGATCATATCATTGACTATTATAATTTTATATCTATGTGATTATTTATAATTGATTTTATTATAATGATTATGATTTTTAAAAGGTCACTTAATATTTTTTATAGCAATCAAATTATTTTCAATTATTATGGGGTCATCACCTTTTCCGTTTGGCATATTGAGGCATTCACATTAATTACATTGAGAAAATCTCTTTCATTAGGGAAGTGTCGTAACCGAGTTTTAAAATACTTTTTACTGTCTCACAAGTGTTTAAGTGTTTTGACAATATGAATAATAATTTATTCATAATCTTCATGTAATCGTGCATATAGGATGAGAAACTGTCGAAAGCAAATTGGCTTAAGCCTTATTATCATAAACTAAAATTGACCCCTTTTATGAGTTTGATATTTTACTTCCCACTGTGGGAGAACGAATCAAAGGACCTCCTAAGGGATTTTTTACTGCCTATTCCGAGCGCATTCTTTGTTTTGGGGCTCTCGTTTCCTCCTCATCCTCTTCTAATAGATATCATGAAGTGTTCCATTTTATATGTTAGTCAGTTCAAACCCAACTCATTCACATAATTCTGGGGGTTTCTTCGTTATTTTAGAGCTTGATCTGTCTCCTTATTTGAAATATTTTACACATATTTCTCAATCAAAAACAATTATTAATATACCTAATAAAATTTAGTTTCTTGATGTATTATATAATGTAACTGGTCGATAGTATTTAATAAAAAATAAAAAAAAATATTAATAATAATTTTTGAATTTAACCTAATGATGTATCGTATCAAAACAATACGCCTGAAGCCCACATAAAGAAACTTATAGCACATCATATTTAAAAAAATATTTTGTTATATATTGTTTAAAATATATAATTAGTGAAGTATAAGCTAAAATATTGATTAAAATAGAAAATGTTACTAATTTCCCTGAAACATTGGCTTAATTATCTCATCTTTATTAACAAAAAGTGTAATCATTTTATTGTCTACCAATTATGAGGCAACATTGAGATCTTGGTAGAAAAAAGGAGAAGCATGCTTTAATTGCATAATGGATTTCTGTAATCCATGATCACCACTATTAAAGAATTTATGATTAAATATAAATAAATGAAAAAAATAGTGATCCGAAATTAATTAAAAATATGTAGGTACTATATTGTACTATTAGAATAGTTTATGATTCTTGTGCATTTGTTGATTATTTGTTATATTTTATTGAGTAAATTACATTTTGTCATTCGAATTATACTCGTTTTTATATTTTGTCGTCTGAACCTTTTTTTTTTCTTTTTTGTGACAACTTATCATCTCAACTATATGAAATTTGCTCTTTGCCATGTATTAGGATTTTTCTGTTGATTTTTTTGCTGGAAAGACATCGCATGTTGTGCATATGTAAAAAATATCACATCACATAACCTTTAAATATCACATGTGTACTGCATGTGATTTTTTTAACAAAGAACTTAGTTGAAAAACAATGATAACGGACAAAATGCAAAATTTTGTAAAGTTGATATAGCAAATTGACAAAAAAAAAAAAAAAAAAAAAAAAAAAAAAAAATTAGATACCAAAATGTAAAAACAGTCATAATTCAGATGACAAAATATAACTAATCTTATTTTATTAACGCTTTCAGAAAATAATGTTATTGATCGTTTTTATTAAATAAATAAATACATCTTGCCTAATTTTTTGTTGGAAAAAATTGTTAGTGTTTTGCCTAATTTTAATTAATAATTCAAGTGCATTTTAATTAGTGAACTTAAAATAACTTTAGGATAGTTTAGTTTAGTGAAAATGTGGATGATTAATTGGGTTAACGAGAATTAATACCCAAGGATTACCACTTAAGTATGACTTTGTAAAGTTCGTGGATAAGTGTATCTTCACCTTCCCACCTTGCAATGTTGAAGAGTGTGTATGCCGATGGAAGGTATAAATATTTAATTTGAAAAAAATTTAAGGACCCCTATGATATTGGAAATTTAAAAAAAAAAAAAATTGAGAAAAATAAAGTATCAATTACACCCTTTGTGATATGAATTTTTTTTTCAAAAAACTTCTTAAGACCAAGTTGACCAAAGGGCTGTGTGAGCCATTGTTCATAATATAAAGGTGATTTTTTTATTTTAAATTTTTTATAGGGGACTTTTTGATATTTTTTTATATATAGGTAGTGAAAATGAATTTAACTCTATTTAATTTTAAGCTAAAGGAACACACTTTTGAGATTGTAATGTTTTGGGAGTGTCTGTGCCAAAACTTCGTTATAAATGATTCGCCTGCTTCGAAATGACTTGGACCAATAGGATATGATAAGTTTAAGAGAAAGCCACGAATGCTTGCGTTGCCTCTGTGCGCCAGCCTATCCCGGCCTGGTGCAAGTATATACACTTTTAAAAAAAATTTAATTAAATATTAACCAAATGACATTGATTTGCATGACATCGAAGGTAATCGTTGACGGTCAGTTACCGTTCACATAAGCAAGTAACAAAATGGTGTATTAGAACCATTGAAGAGCTGTAATCGAGCCAGTGCGACTAGCACCTCTCCGATCCAACCGTGTCTTTTGGCGGCCCCAATTATGGATTTTACATACCATTTTAGCATTCTAGTAATTAAAATGTTTCTCCGATTTCCATTTTCTTTTGAAAAAATTTCAAAATATTATTTGATTCATCATTATTTAATTAAATCGTAGATATCACCATCCAACAATATTATTTAAAATAAAAAGAACTCAACTCTTACCTCAATCTTTTACTCTTAATACACAACTATTTCATGTAATACAATTTACCAACAATTTTGTCTATATCTTGTCCAGGACATGGTGTCATTGAATGGCATACATAGCAATTAAATGTATGGCAGAGGATCTTTTAAACCCAATAACTAACTTTTTGTCTTTATTTTGAAAATGGATACAATTTTATCATACTAGCCATGTCGTTTTTGCATGCACATAATAAATAATTTTTCATACTTTAAAATATATTATATAGAAGTAAAATATATAAACCAATATATTAAATTTAAAAAAAAAGAAAGAAAAGAAAAGAAAAAATTTTATCAGTTAAAATAAAATAGAATAACTTGAATAAGTTAGTTATATTATTAGTTCAGTGATATTTTCTTTTTTTTATATAGTTTATATATAGATATAGAAGATATAGATACAAATAGATGGAGTAGATAATAAAAAGACTAATTTTGGCATTTCAAAAAAATAATGCGATGGTGTCACGTAACTTCCATTTGTGAGTGTATAAGGGGTTTCTTTTTTATATTAGTATAGATTATATATGATGTGTATATTGAAAACAAATATTTATTTATTAAGGTAAAAAAGTAATTTATATATATATATATATATATATATATATGCCACACATCAAGTATATACATCTTACCGCACTACATAATTTTCGACCCCACTATAAATACAGAAAACATCATATATTAGTACAATTTACTATTCGTCTGATTTGACAGCTCATAACCTCTCTCTCCCGAAAATTCTCTGTGCAAATTTAACTATTCACCTGGTGTGTTATTGTGTCGAGGGTTAAATTTTCATTCCACCCATTAATTAAAATTACAACCACATCAGTATAATATTTCTCTTTCACAAAATAATTAATGGAAAAACTTTGAATGGTTGTTAAGAATATTTCATCTAATCAATAGTTTTCTGTGCTTTTGATTAATTAAATCTTACAGAGTATAGACTTTTCTCCACATTTTCAAAAGAGAAAAGTGTGAACACAAAAACACAAATAAAGACAAGGTATTGACCCACAGTTCTTGGGACAAAACAGCAGTCAACTACTCATACTCTATGTTTTGCTTAAATTCATGTTATGCTCTATGTTTTTTTTTTTTTTTTTTTTTCAGTTGTCTTTTTTATAACTTATTAAAAGTAAGTTTTTTTTCATTTTTGTATTTTATTTTACTTTAAATTAATGTATTTTAATATAGATTTTGATGGAATATAAACTATAACAAACAGTACATTTAACTAATTTTTTATTTTTTATAAGTTTATATAGAGTTGGACTTTTATAAAATAAGTAATGTACATATTTAATAGAATGTCATAATTTTATGAAAGTAATACTCATAAAAGACAAATTTTGCTTATGAAAATATATTGTATGGGTGAAAGATTCTATTTTTCATAATAATGAAAGTAGATTGAAAATTCAAAACTATTATATTTTACCTAAAGTTTTAGTTTTAAAAAAAAAAATTCTTTATTAAATAATATTTTCGTGCTGATGTTATTGGGGTGGTAAAAATTCTTTTTTTTTTTTTTTTTTTTTTGTGTAATGGCTACCGTGCCTAAGGCCATTACCAATTTTGTGTTGTGCCTAAAATCGTTACAATTTATTGGTCATTACTAATTTGCAGTGGCTTTTGTAACAACTTATTTTTTTTTTAATTTTTATTAATTTGACTGTTACAAAAATCGTTATAAAGGCCGCTCCAAAAAAATATTTTTTTTAAAAATTTATTAATTTAGGAATAGTCAAATTATCATGAAAACTGCTACAACAACTGTTGCAAAATAAGGCGGGATAAATGGCAAAAAATATTTTGTAACGGCCTATTCAGAAAACGTCGTTACAAAGGCCATTACTAATTAAAATTTTTGACATCAATGCCAAAAAAATGGTGAAAATATTAAATTTGAATAATCATTACAAAGACCTTTACAAAGGCCGTTACAATTTTGAATTACACGAGCCGTTACAAAAGCAGTTGTAAAAAATGAGCAATTTAAAAATTTTAGGTTGAAGAATACGATATCTTTATATTCGGGATCTGATCCATACCAAATTTAAAGGTATACAAGTATGTGTCTATTAAATCATTCATATGATACGATTTTAAATCACATGGCCTGATTTAAAAATACACCGAATTGAATTATTACTATTGCGTTCTAGGAACGATATTCCGAAATTCGTATATACCCAATAAGGCTACAACTTCGCCGAATGGATTATTTTATAAGTGTGATCATATTGACGGTTGGATCTTAATTTTGACGGTCTGATTAACCCATGCAATTAAACAATGTAAGATGACAGTTACATCAATGTAATACTTACATTTATGAATATACAAATTTATTGTAAATTGCGTACATGTATCAATGTCAATGCGAGATTTTTTTTTTTTAATTTATTTCAATTATATTGTTCAATATAAATTATTCGTTACCACAACACACAATTGTCGATCAAACGACATATTTTTTTATTGTTTAGATATTTTTCAATATTTCTATCAATTCTTTTTTATCGATTCCTCACTATTTAGCGATTAATTAAGTATCTGATTAATAAATTCAGTTAAGTTGAATAAATCAATTATAACAATCTAAATTTAATAATTTAAATGATTAACTATAACACCCTTAATTAAAAAATATTTAACCAATCACTAATTAAAAAACAACCAAATTCGTTAAATCTTTCAATTATATAATAAATTAAATAATCAAAATTATATTTAATAAACTCATTAATCAAATAATATAAATACACTAATTAATTAATAATTTACTCAATATTTTCTTACCTATTGTGGAGAAGGCAACAACGAAAATTGATTTGGGTGTGCTTAGCCGCCTTAGCAAGTGAATTGCGAGAAAGAATTGATTCCATATATTTTATAGTAGAGAGGGTTGACGTGCATTTAATGATGCTCACGTGCAAAATTCTAGTGTCATTTTCTCTTTTTTTTTTTTAAAAAAAATAATAATAATAAATTGAAACTTTTGTTAAATTATGATTTAGTTCTTAATTTGTATATTTATATAATTTGAACCTCAAATATTTCATAAAATTTTAAATTAGTCTCTTGTACTTTTAATATACTTAAATTTCAACCTAAACTTTATTTATTAATAAATTTAGATTTTTTAATATTTATTAATTAATTTCACAATTATATACAAAAGTTCGTGGATGTTGCAACTTTCTCCAATGTTTTTACTGCCAATTGGCTCCATGGACATTTCTGACCCTCTCTTTCGTGTGGGTTGCTTATGCCTCTTTGGACCCACTCATTTTTAAGGGCGCTGTTCTCGGATGAAATTTTTTAAAAAAATAGTTATTTTATGTAAAAGAGAATATACTTGACAGAATTTTAGTCGATATATATTTTGCCAATCACATATGGTTATTCTAAACCTTCTTACATTTAATGAACAGTATATAGAGTTAATTACAGTTAGACTCTCTCTAAAAATGCGGCATTATACTTTCTCCTATATATATTCAAAATTTATACGTGCACCCCCTAAAAAATTCACCATTTACACCTAATTCCCTTTTTGTTAGAGCTTGAACGAAAAATATTGATGTTAATTATATAAATTTTCAACTTTACCCTTCATTTAACATCCATATTTAATAATTTTGAATTTATAAGAAAAAAATATATAAATATTAACCTCAATCTCTCTCTCTCTCTCTCTCTCTCTCTCTCTCTCTCTATATATATATATATATAATATATATATATATATATATTAAGTACAAATTTCTCTGAAATAATACTTAATAAATTAATAACTTCTTTGAAATAATAATCAGGACTGAGATGTAAATTATTAATTTTGATACATTAATAAGATAATAATTTTTTGGAAGACCCTCGTATAAATTTATGATCCCTATAATTGTATAAAATTACAAATATAACTAGGAGAACTTAGTAGAATATGGTTTTATTGTTGTTTGTTTCTTTTTTAGAATTAAAAGCTAGTTGTATTTATCTCTAACTTTTCTTACTGCATCCAAAAGCTTCAGTTTGGCGTTCTCATACCGCAACAAAAAATTGCGAAGAGTTGTTGTCACTATGAGAAATCTCTTCTACGAAATTTGTTGCAAAGGCATTGTATCATTTTGAGTTTCATCGTCAATAGGACTGTCAACAACACTAACTACAATATCTTATAAACTTTGAACCTTTGAACATGTATTATTTTCACCCGGGTAATCCAATAGATGATTGACACCCATTTTGTTGCGGTAATCAAGGTCATTAATCATCGTATCAAGTTCATGAATGTCTTCTTCAGTAGTTCCTTCATTTAAATTTCCCTCATTTTTTTTAAGTTAGTCGAATATTTAGATGATCGCTCGACTGTGTTCGATATTATACTTTAACTAACTTTCAAATGAAAATTTTCGTCAATCCACTATTGCAAACATTTTTGAGTGCATGTAGGGTGACTCTACTCACATTATCTGTTATGGTTGATTTCTCGACACTTTTAGATGTGAAGCCATGATTGGTTGATTTTGATTTGGATTGACGAATTATGAATGTTTGATATTGTTTATATAGTGGTTGATTTTTTTATCATACACGAACTTGCATTAAGTTTTAACTAGTAGTACGCACTATGTACGATGAACTTTTTTTTAGGGGGTGTACTATTTTTAATTTGTCGCATTATAAATGAACATAGTTCAATTAGTCGATGCAATGTATATATTTTATTTATGAAAAATAATGTAGGTTCGTTAAATCTGAAAAAATATCTTTAAATTAACAAGTTATTAATTTATCGATTAATTAATACTACTTTAAATTAATAAAATTATGTGATCCCAATATTATTAATTTATAGAAGTTTTACTGTACATGAGAATGATAAATAAGAGGTAGAGTTAAAAATAATATTTTTTATACAAACACTAATGGAAGGAGGTTAGGTGTAAACAGAGACTTTTGGGTGGAGTTTGTAAGTGTAATACCGAAACTTATAAATTTGTCATCTAAAGATTTTCGGACACGTTTGTTTGTCAGGGAATGACATTTTCATTGAAAATTTAACATACTTCGTTTCATAAAACAATCTTATATTAGAAAAATGAAACATATTTCCCAAAACTAAGAATATGCATAAAAAAATTTGAGAATCTAAAAACCTTAACATTTCGATGGTATTTATATTTCTTTAGCTTGGGAATGTCCCAATAATGACGTATCGATATTATTATCTTTTGATAAAATTATATTTTTTATGTTGTAATTTAAGGGCATTAACACTTTTCATCCCGTAAGTTTCTTGGTCCACACATTTATTTAGTTTTTTTTTTTTTTTTGTTGTCAAATTTAGTCACGCACTTCACGAATTTGGTCCCTTTTTAGCATATTTAATCCTATTTTTATAATTTTGGTCTACCCTTAAATTTTTTGACCAATCCATTTGACTGGAATGCCATGTTAAAAAATACTCTCTCCACGTAGCCAGGGTTTTTATGACTTTTAAACCTGCAATAGGAAAGAATTTTTTCCAAATTAAAACCTAACTCCTTCAATTTTCTTCTTCCAAAAAAAAAAGGGGAAATTGCATGAAATAATTGTACCTCTTTTGATAAGGGGGACAAAAGGATGAAAATCACTCGTATGGAAGCATAGTTAGATTGATGATTGGATTTGTGCTCGGATTCGACCTCCTCTTCCTCATCTTCTTCACCGGATCGGTCCCAAAAATTTGAGGTTACTCGAGGTAGAAACTTAGATTTGTAATCTCTGGTGTTTGTGTGGATTGGGGTTCTTTTATAATGAATCTACATAATAGTAATCATAATACAAAATGGATTAAAAAGGACAAATATTTTTTGTTTTTGCGGTTTCACCCCTTGCTCAAATGGCTCAAAAAGAGGCACAAATTTTGTCGTTGAAAATGAAGTTACCTGCTATAATTGAAATTGGAGCTAGGGTTTAATTTGGCAAAATTTCTTCTTATTGTTGGTTTAAAAGCCATAAAAATCCTGGCTATGTGACAGATGAGGTGCTTTTAACGTGGTATTCTAGTCTGAAAATTTAACAATGGATCAAAATTAAAAAAGTAGGACTAAATCTGTCAAACATGGATCAAATCTGTAAAATACAGGACTAAATTTTCCAAAAACATGACTAATTAATGTGTAAACTAAAAGAATTACAGAACGAAAAGTGCTAATGACTTAAAGTTGCAGAACTAAAATTATAATTTGTCTTACCCTTTACATCATGTATCTTTCTCTAATATGTTCATATACACATGATTGATATAAATATATCTAAATAAATTTGTAACGTTAGTATGCACACATACATGTTATATATATATATATATTTGAAGATATTTTTATCGGCTTATCTAACTATAATTTTGATTCCTATGTTGTATATAGCATACCAAATATTTTCTTAAGGTTTTGATTCATGTTACTATTCAAACATTTGCAATGGAATAAGGTTTTTAACAATCAAACTTCCTATAACTTTATTCTTTATGTTAGATTCCATCCCCCTCATCGAAGCCTTAAAATTTTCTTGTATTTTGGAAATGAATTCCTTATAAAATCTATTATAAGAGCCTATAAAAGTGGGGCTAAATCACCTTAAGGATAGTAATGATACCCCTCAATCATTTTTCTAAAACCCCGAAACGAAGTTAGTGCGCTCCTACTAAGTAGCCCGCCAGGTCCAAACTTGTTGGTCCATGAGCAAAGTATTAAATCCCTAATTTTTGTATCTACACTAATCTAGTAGGCTCAAGAATGAATCCTATTCAGCGGGATGGCTCATCAAACTGAAATTTCTAACTTCGATACTGCGAGATTAGTTTTCGGACTTGAGGAACCATGGCAGTCGCTTGCATATGATGGTTGTAGCTTGGATCTAACAAACAGTGATTGTATCATCGGATGTGGTCATTATAAAACTCATATAGTGCAATCAAAATGTGTTCTAAGGACGGTGGGTTTCAAGAAAGGATCCGTCCCCTCTCTGTATTGTGACAGCAGTATCTCCTATACTCAATGAGACTTGTTTAAGCCCTTTAGAATTTATGGCCATGGTGACTGAATGAATGGGACAGGTTTTCCCTTGTTAATTAGTAGGATAAATTAGGTCTCGAGTAATAGGTATAGATGTGTAGTCCACAATAGGAATTGACGCCCAATTCCTTGTCCTAAACTGAGACCGAGAGATAAATGATAGAAGGCCCTTACTTGTATGGAATTTGGGAGCCTAAATGTTCACGTCATTTAATCACTTAATCTCTATTGAAATGGACTGTTGCTAGACGGCCACCCACGGTAACTGAAATTTCTAGTTATGGAATAATAAAATATAACTTCTAAAACTAGATTTAATTAATTATGTTGGTAACACGACCAAGTCTAGCTTAGAGTGAGCCTAAAGAGTCACACACGATTACTGATATGTGGTGGAATTAATTTGGAATTAATTCTGAAATAAGCAAATTGATTTAATTAGACTAAAAATAATTAGATCATTTATGTAAAAATCTATTGGTTGGATTTCACAAAGATTAATTAATTGGATCAATTGAATTTTGGGTTCGGTCTTTTAAATTAATTGGATTAATTTAGTTGGGTTCTGTCAAATTTATAAAATGGATTTATAAATTAGATGAGAGAGGGTTTAGATCTTTCAATTAGTTTAAAAGAGACATGGATTTTAATTGATGGACTTATAATTAAATTACATTTATTTTGAGTCCATTAGACATTAGCTTGATTTAGTTTAAATTAAACCCTAGTCCATGACCCGATTTGACCTTATCTAGGTCAAGGAGCAACGAACTTGCCTTTTGTGTATAGAGGTGGCCAAATTTTGGCTCTGGGAGAGTCTATATTTTTCGCCACCAGGAGGGTTGGTGATGAGGTGGTTTAGGTAACTACCTTGGATAAGATCAAGTATGTAAAGATTAGGTCTTTTCAATATACTAGATGATCTCTATCCTACAATCACACAACGCATGTTTTTCTCTCCCTCTGATAAATTGAAAACTCGATTTTCTCTCATCTCTCTCTCATAGAATCCCTAGTTCTTTCTTGGTTCTTGAATCAAAGAAAAAATATGGAAGATCAATCCATTAATTTGATAACCTAGAATTGATCTTCATTCTTCCCTTTCTTTTCTTGATAGCACAAGGAGAAAACATTTCCAGTGGTGGTGTGGATGATTTAGAAGATTTCTCCATCAAAATCTAACTATGGACGATTTGGAGGAGAGAATTCATAACTTAAAGCCGATTGAAAAAAAAAAACTACGAGAGTAAGAACTCCATTTACGTTTTTAGAACCTCGTTTTCTTTTCTCCATTCATGGCCAATGTTTTTCCATTATTATACACAAAATGCCAATTGATCAAGGGTATACTCCTTAATCAGGATGTTTTACGCTTGTCATATTGATTTTTCAATTTTCGCGCTTCTCGAATCGATCCCCTTCCTTTCAATATATCACACGCTGCAATCGTTGCTATCTTTTTCTCTTAGTCGGCCTATAAATAGAGGCCATTGTGCAACTATACTGGTAATGAGTATCATTCACTCTCTCACTCTTTCTTTTAGTTTGCAGGAACCTTCTTGCATATTTTCGCAAGCCATACGCATATTTTACTCACATTCCAATATTTCACTAATTCCCTAGACTATTGAAACATTATTCTTATGTTGTTTTAAGTTTCCTCATTATCTCTTTAGCAATTCCAATACTAACTTAAGTCTCAGAGTACTAACCCCCTATTTTACAGATTAGTTCTCTTTTGGTCTTATGATTCTGTAAAGATCCTTCAACTATTGTGGTGTTGTTGAACTCAATTATGCATCATTGGCACCCATTTTTGGAACACTTAAGCTAAAGGAGTGAGAAATGACTAGGTCTTTTGTAGGTGACAATGTAGGTGACAACAACTCTTTTGAGAAACACTTCCCTCCCCATTGTAGCAACTTCTGTAGTTCCACCTCCGAAACAGGTATTGGGCCTCAATGTCCCTGCTCCTACTCTTGATTGAACAGCCTTGCTTGTGCCATCAACCTACTCTTTTTTTAGCAGCTCTGTCTGTTCATTGTTGAGATCATCAACTTAACCCTTCAAGGCTCCCTATCGGCGGAACATGACATCATCTCAGGAAGATAATCTCGGCAAACAATGAGCATAAGGAGCTAATGGACCAACTCCCACTGTGCTCCAGCGGGACACATATACACCTGTTGATCTGGAACCAAGCAGAAACCACCTAAGATCTAGCATTCTCTCATGAAGGAGGTAGTGGAACTTCCGCCAAGAGATAAGGATTGAAACCTCGCTCCTGCTGCAAGGTATTCCCTTCAACACTGACATCATGGCAGGAAAGGGCTCATTTTATAGCTCCTTCACATCTACTCGCCTACAACGGCACTGTAGACCCTACTGAGCACATTCATAAATTAAAACAATGCAGCATTGCTACATAGGTATAGTGATGGTATTAAATGTTGTAATTTTGTTACTGCACTAACGGGCTCTTGTCAGTAGTGGTTCAATCAGCTCCCTGCTAGATCAATTTGTTTTTTGCACAATTAAGCTTTCTTTTTCTTTACCAGTTTGCTAGTAGCAAAAAGTACTGAAAATCAGCTATAAGCTTTTTCAAAGTCAAACAAAAGGAAAAGGATACGTTGAGGGCCTATTCTAGCATTTCAACAACGCCGTTCTAAACGTTCCAATTGCCCACCAGGAAATGCTAATTAGTGGTCTCATGCAAGGACTTCAAGTTGTACCTCTCTTTGAGTCACTGGCGAAGAAACTTGCAACCAAACTTCCATGACCTACTGGCCCGAGTAGAGAAGTACATGAACTTAGAGGATGCTCGATTAGTGAAGAAAGGCGACAACTGCAATAGGAGGAGGGATAATGACATCACCTCTTCTCACTAGGGTAGGGAGAGTGCCAATGATGGTTCAATCCCTCGACCCAAACAATGAGCATTTCACTTGCTCATTACTAACCCATCATGGATGTTGATGGTTATGCAGTGGCCTAAAGACGTTGAGGAAAGACCACAACTTTTCGAATCTAAATACTTTTGCAAGTACTGCAGGGAATACATACATGATACAGGTAGATACCACTAGTTGACTTAGGAGATAGAAAAACTCATCCAGGGAAGTTACTTAATGGACTATGTCAATAAAGATTAGCATTGTAAACAATGAGAGGAGCTCTCTCGCCAAGTGAATTCCTACAGAAATTAAGAGCAACCTGCTAATCCCTCTAAGATAGAAGGAGGGAAAGAGAAAGCTCCAACTGAGGAGCAGAGCCCAAAAAATATATCCTCAAAAGGGGTGATCCACATAATAGCTAGAGGACCTACTGATGGGGACTTCAGGAGAGTTAGAAGCTCATGCTCTCGCTGCCAGAAAACTCATGGGAATTGACGAAAAAGCTCCAGCAAGGGATCCCATGATCCATTTTGGGCCTGCTAATACACAGGGAGTTCACTTACCCCATAATGATGTTATTGCCATTTCACCTACTTTAGCCAATTATAATGTTTGATGCATTTTCGTGAATTTTAAGAGCTCTATAGATATTTTATTTTATAAGCTTATCTGTAGATGGAGCTCAGCGATACCCCAGTGGATCTGGTAGACACTTCACTATATGGCTTTTGTAGGGGAAATAGTACATCCCTTAGGACAGATCCTACTCCCCTTATTCTTAGGAGTGGAACCCAACAAGAAGACCTAGATGATTTGTTTCCTTATGGTGGAGATATCTTTAGCATATAATGTCATTTAAGGGCAACCTACCGTGAACACTATCCTAGATGTAGTCTCCACCTACCACATGAAATTGAAGCTCCCCGTTGGAGCAGTAGGGAAAATTACAGGTAATCAGTAACAGCACAACAGTGTTGTGTAGAGTCCATGAAGAGAGATTGTAAGGATGACATGGAATTAGATCACCTTCAACCCAACAGAGAAAAGGGTAATAAACTTATGCAGTATGATGAGCAGGGAAATGAGATTTCTGCTCGAGTGTAGTCTATCAAGGAGTTATTAAGCATTTAGTTGGTGCCAAGAGAGCAAGATAAAACTATCAGAATTGGCTCCCAGCAGAGCCCTAAATTAGCAGGATATTTAACCACTATTTTACAGAAAATCGAGAACATCTTTGCATGGTCAACCAACAACCTGATGGGAATATAACCTAATATCACAGTGCACAGCTTGAACCTAGACCCATCTTTTCCTCCTATCAAATAGAATAAAGACACTTCAGTACTGAGAAAGACAAGGTCATTTAGGAGTAGGTAAGTAAGCTTCCTTCTATGGGGCACATCAAGGAAATTCAATTCCAAAGTGGTTATCCAAATGTGTCTTTGTCCTATACGCGTGTGTATAGAATTTAGGGATGTTAACACAACTTGCCCTAAAGATTTTTACCCCCTTCCTTGCATAGACCAGTTGGTGGATTCCATCTCTAAACATGAATTGTTAAGCTTAATGGATCTTTGCAGGGCTATCACTAAATCAGGCTAAACCCTCATGACCAGAAGCGAGTAAGTTTCATTACGTCAAGGAGGACATACTATTATACTGTTATGCCTTTTGGGCTAAAAAATACAAGTGCTACTCTCCAAGGACTAATAGATTGTGTGTTCAAATAGCAGCTCAAACATAACATAGAAGTCTACATCGACGACATGTTGGTAAAAAATAGGCAAACGTTCAGATATTGAGGAGGTACCATATGAAACTGAACCCAACAAAATATGTTTTTCGAGTTCGAAGTAGACATTTCCTAAGCTACATGGTGACTGAGAAAGGTGATGACGAATTAGAAAGGGTGACCCCAAATTTTGCACCAAAATAAAAAACCCAGCCAGTAGGCTAAGAGACATAGGGACCAACTAGTTTAGAGGTACATTAAACAAGACAACAACATTAGCAAAAACTTTGGGAATAGGGAAACACAGCCCAGCCTCCAATTGGGCCACGTAGAAACATGGAAAAACATAAGGGATGAAATTTGGACAAGCATCCACACTAGGAGCCTAAATCACATACTTATCAAGAATTTTGTACCTTTCCCTGAAGCCCACAACTTCACCAACTGAAAATGGGACCAGTAAACCCTATAGGGGTCAACTCCATCTACTATCATCCTCTATAACACTATTCTCTTTTTCCTCCCGATTATTCTCCTCTTCCTCCTCACTCTCACCTCCATAGTGGGAAGAGAAATCAAAACGAGCAGGGTGATCTCTCTCATCTCCAGAAGAACCTACTAAGTCTACCATCACTTTCTCTATAACACGTTTGTCAATGCTACTAGTAGATATAACTAAAATAGAAAAAATTCAAGCAAGGTAAGCAAAATATTCTTTGGAGAAAAGGGATAAGGTGAAGACAAAGAGACTCATCACAAAGCTCTGAAATGCATATGAAATCTTTGAAATAAAAAATCTGCTTTAAAAAGGAGAGCTATAGAGCAGTCTCATCCGCATAGGGTCGGTCTCTCTCTCCTAGCTGTGGTCGACCCACCAATCAAGAGAGCACATGATCCTATAACACAACCAGCTTTGTCTTATTTCTTTAGCTACTATAGTTATATCGTGCTTGTTTAGATCTATGCAGATCCCCCCAAATCCACTTGCGGAAAAAAGGTGGTTACATGCACACAATTAGGTACATTTTTGTAGCCTAAGAAAGCAGTGGCACAATAAGGCCTACTCACGCAGCTCAACAACATCTTTCCTATTGAACCAACATGATCGAGAAAATTCATTATGTAGATATTTTGCATAGCTGAAATACTTTCTCCTACTCCTATATTCCAACACTAACTCTTTCACTCCTGGAGTTTTAAGGGAGAGAGGAGGGACGATATTGTTAGAAAAATTGAGCAAAAAGCTAATTAGATTGGGCTCTTTGTAATCATAGATTGACCTCTATGGATAAAAGTAAATACTCATTTATGGATATTATATTTGTTATGCTTTCTTTATTATGTTGAACTGCTTTTTGTACCACCTCAACTATTTTTTCTCGAAGCACAAGATAAGAAAGTGGGCCCCCACCAAGTCACCCAACAAGCCAAGCTTTGTGAGCCCATGAGCAGGTAATAAGTCCATAAAACTTGAAGTATCCTTACTAACTTGGCAGGTCCAAGAAATGAGCCCAATCCAGCAGGCTGAATCAGCATACAAAAAGGACGATATGTCATACAGGTCGTTAACACCTTAGGACACGTCAAATGAAAAGATCTTTGATTAACTCCAAGAGACTCGAAAATCAACTCTTTAAGCAACAAGTAACAGATTTTCGGGTTCTTTATTGACTTGGCAAGATCTCTTCAAATGGTCATAACTCTTTCCAAATAAGTCCAAATATGAAATAATTTTTTTCTTATTATTTAGCTAACACACGTAGCTATCCAACAACACATCATTTACCCTAACTACTCTCTGAATCTTGTTCTACAGATATCTATAAATGGGAACTCTAGAGAGCTAAATGTGTGTATGCTCGCGCTGCTAGAGAGATCATAGAGATTAACTGTAAAGTACCAGCAAAGGATCCAATGATCCACTTACCCCACAATGATGCTCATATTAGTTCTGCTACTTTAGCTAACTAAATTGTTCAGCGTATTTTTGTGGATTTTGGCAATTCTATGGACATCCTATTCTATGAGGTCTATTGCAAATATGGAGCTTGGTGATATCCCATTGGAGTCGGTAGACATATCATTGTATGATTTTGCCGAAGAGGTTGTATGCCCCGTAGGACAGATCTTGCTCCTGCTGTCCTTAGGGATAGAGCCCAACAGAAAGACTAAGATGATTCACTTCCTTATAATGGACATGCCTTCAGCCTAAAATATCATTCTAGGGTGATTAGCTCTAAATGCCTTTGAGGCTGTAGTTTCCACCTACTACATGAAACTGAAATTCCTGGCTAGAGTAGGAGTAGGGGAAGTAACAGGCAATCTGTACACAACACGAAAGTGCTATGTTAAATCTATAAAAGGAGACATCAGGATAGACATGGAAATAAACCTCCCTCACCCCCACTGGGAGAAAGATAAAAGACCAACGCAGTGTGACAAATAGGGAAAGGAAGTTCCTGCCTGAGTGCAGCCCGCAAGGAGCTGCTGAGCATACAACTAGTATAGGGTAGCAGGAAATACCATCAAGATTGGTCCCTAGGTAAGCCCTAAATTAGCAAGACAACTAACTACTTTCTTGTAGGAAAATATGGACTTTTTGGTGTGGACAGCCCATGACTTGGTAAGGATTGACCCTTGTGTCACGGTGCATACCTTGAGGTTAGATCCATATTTCTTTCTTGTGAAGCAAAAAAAGAGATATTTTGGTCGTGAAAAGAACAAAGTCATCCAGGATGAGGAAAGTAACCTCCTTACTGTGAGGCGCATCAAGGTGACTCAATTTCCACAATGGCTATCAAATGCCATACTTGTCCCCAAGCTAAGTAACAAATGGCCCATGTGTGTAGACTTTAGAGATGTCAACAAAGCATGTCTTAAAGATTTTTATCCTCTTCTTTGATAGGCCAACTAGTAGATTCCTCCTCTAGTCAACAGTTAAATGTAACGGATGCATTACAGGGTTATCACCAAACTATGCTCAACCCCAATAACCAAAAGTGAGTAAGCTTCATCACATTAATAGGAACATATTGTTATATTGTCATGCCCTTTGGGTTTAAAAACGCGGGCGTTGCCTATTAGTGGTTGGAAAATCGCATGTTTTGAGAGAAGCTCAGACGCAATGTGGAGGTTTACATCAACAACATGCTAGTTAAATATTGACAAGTTGACACCACATCATTGATCTTGCTGAGACGTTCGGGATATTGAAGAAGTGCCACATGAAACTAAACCCAGCAAATTGCGTATTTAGAATCTAAAGTGGATGTTTCATCAACTGCATGGTGATTGAGGAAGGCATTGACGCTAATTTACAGAAATACAAGCAATCTAGGATATGTAACCTCCAACCATCCTCAATGAGGTACAAAAACCTACAGGCGATCAACAGGTTCATATCCCGCTTTGTAGATACGTTACCTATATTTCTTCAAATTGTTAAGGAATAACAAAGACCTCACTTCGGACAAGACCTATCAGCAAGCCTTCTAGGAACTAAAGGCATGTATGTCGAGCTGTCATTGTTTACTAAACCCCTTACCAGGTGAACCCTTGTATCTTTATCATTGTGTCGATCCTCATGTTGTGGCTTCGTGCTCATCAAGGACAAAATCCAAACGTCAATCTACTATGTTAGCAAGGTATTACATGAATTGAACAGCGCTATCCTGAGGTAGAAAAATTGGCATTTTCCCTTGTAATAACGGCAAGGAAATTACGTTCTTAATTTTGACACATTCTATTATTCTACACACTAACAACCCCTTGAATTGAACGCTGTGAAAAGCTTAGACTTTACGTAGAATGATCAAATAAGCTATATATTTTAGCTAGTACGACATTTCCTACCATATATAAACGACTATTAAGGTGCAAGCCCTAGCTGAATTCATGTCTAAAGTAACATCAGCTGAGGAAAATGAAGGAAAATGGCTAGACCACTTAGCCGGACTCATGCTAACTAACCCAAAAGAAAGACGAGTTGGAGTTTGCCCTGAGATTTGATTTCAAGGACAACGATGTCAAGTACAAAGCCATCATAATAGGTATCAAAATGGCTCTCGATGCAGGAGTAAAGAACATAACTGCTTACTCTTATTCCCAACTGATGACCAAATAGGTGGAACGTACATAAGGATAGAATGAAAGAGTACCTCCAGGAAATAAATGAAATCAAGAGTTATCCAACTTCGTCGAATTCCTTGCACTGAGAACACCAAAGTGCACTACATTGCTCGACTAGCCAGCTCTCTAACCAACTGCAGTACTCACACAATCATTGTAAGAATGCTCACTAAAGCTTCTAATGATCCTGATATGAATATCTTGCAAATTAGCACGGATTGGATTAAACTCCTCCTTGACTAACTATAAGAAAGAACACTTCCTATTGACAAAAATGAGACCACTCACTTGAAGAGAAGGCAAACACAGTTTACCTTGGAAGGAGGATACTCTACAAACGTAGCTTCTCTCAATGCTATATTCGATGCTTGTGAGCTGAGGAAGGCAGAACCATGCTATAGGAGGTAAATGGAGATTATGCAAATCCCATAAATATGGGATGACCCATATACTAAAAACTCTATAAATAGGATAATTTTTGGCCTAGTCTCAAGAAAGGCGCAGTGGAGTGGATAAGAATGTATGAGCAATGCCAGAGGCACGCCCACTCATCCATGTACCTATTGAACCCTTCAAGGCACTTGCACCTTATCCATTCACCGAGTGGGGAATAGACATCGTGGGTCCTTTCCCCATTGCACAAGGACAATGCAAATTTTTGTTGGTAGTAGTGGACTATCTAGAAAATGAGTGGAAGCTAAAAAAATAAAATTCATATTAACCCTCCTGTGATGCCCAAAATGTTCAAATAGGGCCTTGTAATTAAAAAAAATTATTAACCCTGTATTTTTTAAAAAAGTGCAAATGACCCCCTCCCTCTAGAAGTGCACCTCACTCGCGAAAAATGCGAATGGGTGAGCCTTTTTTCTATTGCAAGAACCAAACTATGTGCTCCTATCTTTCCAAATAATTCCAAAATTTTAATTATAATATATTATTATATTTAAATATAAATTTACATATTTTCCAAATATAATATAAAAAATATAATTCAATTTACCTATAAAAAGAAACAAAAAAAGGGTGTCCTGGGGTGTCAAAATGCTCGCCTTTGAAATGGGTTTTCAAACTATGATAGGCTCGCATTGAGAGGTGGTCATACGATGGGAAAAAAAATAATAGAAAATGGGGGCACAGATTACGGTTTCCTAAACAAAAAAATAGAGATAACTCGTTGATGTCTTGGAGATTGATGGTGGCTAAGGTGTTACAATGTTTGCCATTGAACGAGCTTTCCGACGGTGGTAGGCTTGCGTGCCGAGGTGGTTGGATGCTGGAGATATGGGAGGAGATAGAAATTAGATTTAGATATATATGTATAGATATATACATACCTATATATTAATATATACATATATAATTGTCTATATACTAAAATATTATATTTTTATTTCTTATAAACATGATTAAATCTAAGCTAAAAATTTAGACCAGATTAAAATATAGGTCATTGATTCACAAAGAGAATTTTTGTCATTGCTCCTTAAAACTCATATTCAAATGCACCAGGAGGCAGTGTGCACCTTTTTGAAAAATATAGGGGGTTATATGGTATTTTATTTTTTATAGGGGCTTATTTGAATATTTTGGATATTATAAGGGGGTAATATGAATTTTTTCTGAAGCTAAACCTCTTGTCGAGATCACAGAAAAAGAAGTGCTCAAATTCTTATAGAAAAATATAGTCCGCAAGTATGGTTTACCTCGTGAAATTATTTTTGAAAATGGTCGTCAGTCTTAGGACTGAAAAATTCATGACTGGTTTATCGACCTAAGCATCCAGTTATAATTTACCTTAATGGCCTATCCCCAAGCTAATAGGCAAAGGGAGGTCACAAACAAGATATTAGTTCAAGACATCAAAACCAAGCTTGAGCAAGCAAGAAGGCAATGGGTTGACACACTGCCCGGCATGCTATCGTCTTACAGGACCACCCTAGGACAACCACTGGAGAAACTCCTTTTAACCTGGTGTACGATATAGAGACCATTATTCCTGTTGAAATAAAGCTGAAAACGTTTAGAATTCAGCATTATGAACAAGAATATAATAATATCTTTCTATGTACTAATCTAGAGTTAATAGATGAAGTTCAAGAAGATGCTCAAACCCACATGGAAAGATACAAGCATAAGTTGGTGAATGCCTACAACAGAAAGGTAAGAATGAGAGAGTTCTAGGTGGGAGATCTAAAACTAGTAGAAAAGTTGGCTTTCAATTGGAAGGGTCCTTACAAGATAACCCTGATTGTTAAATTCGAAGCATATGAGCTGGAAGAAATTGATGGCATAAAGCTCTCCCAACTATGGAGTGCCTACAAAGTTGGGAAGTTTTACTCCTAAAAACCATCTGCTCATGATAGCTTTATTGCTTTGCTTAATAAGCATTCTCCTACTAGAATAAGAATGGTCCATGCTTCCCTACTATATTCTGTATTGATATAGGTTAATAACCTTACTGGTACGAGCTTTGATAAGCAGCCCTCAATTGGCATACGCATTCCTACTGATTTTGAGCTTTGATAAGCCGCATTTAATCAGCGAACTCTTTCTGATGTTCTGTACCAGTCGAGAGCCTTCATAAGTTGTCCCTAGCTGGCGTATTTATGCTCACTTTTTTAGGCTATTGTTTTTTAAGGAACACCGTCGATGCCGTGGCGGGGGGTTTGGCAGATCCCCACCTATTTATTAAATAAAAGATTTCATTTACAAGAATCAAGTAATATCAGCGATAAGTACTACCTCTCTATACGTGTTAAGCAATTAAATCGAAGCCTAATGAAACCAGAAACTAGGGAGCAGGACATCTGCTTATGCAAGACGAACCACCTCGGGAAGCCCTTGATGCAACACTCTATTTTATCTCAATGTACAAGCTAAATTAGCTAAATAATCGGTCGCTTTATTCCTTCCCTAAAGATAAGAGCAAACCTCAACTCATTGTCCTACGCAGTACACGAGTATAGCTAGAAATTGTATGTACCAAGGTCCCATTCCACTTTGAATCATCAAAATGACAGCGCATGCGTACAACTCCACCCAGACCCAAGACCAACCCTCTACAGTAGCTATAACCAACCCCCTTGCCACTACTGCTAATTCAGAAAAATAATTGGTTTAAACACCTAAGTAAACATAGTACATCACAATAATTTTACCCCCAGAATTTCGCAGCAATCCGCCCCCACCAGTCTCACTGGTATTGTCCTTAGTACACCATCACAGTTCAGTTTGTTCCAGCCCATCTTTGAACATAACCATCACACTAATTTAGGCTTGGGCCAATGTGGTTTTGTGAAAAGAAACTCCCACCTTCGAGCGACATAAAGGTCACCGTGCCAATGGTCAAACTTGAAGATGTAGGATTTGTAAATCATCACAATATGTGACAACACCTTTCTGATGATAGCAAAGGTCGAGAAAGTACCATTAGAGTATTTTGCTTCATTCCAAATTTTCCAAATCGACCACAAAGTAATAATCAGAACCAACAATCGAACATGGCCACTTCTCACATAAGGGGACGAGAGTCTCCAAGCTTGCAGCATATGATGTACATACTCGGTCTGAGGAGGAACAACATAAAAAATAACCCAAAAATAGTCCCATGCGTGTCTTGCAGCAGGACTTTGGAGGAAAATATGCTCTATTGTCTCCTCATGCTCACAACACTGGCAGCGAGAAACTATAGTTAGCCATTTTGCTTCATGCGTTCATCCATCGGAATAAACTTATGCAGCAGCCGCCAACAGAAAATCGAGATTGATGGTCAAATAGATGGGTGCTATAAGTCTGCTAGTAAAGGTCTTATGGGGGCTACCACATGAACGAGATTGCAAGCAGTTTTAGTAGTGAATACACCTGTTGAATCTCCCTTCCATCATGGTCTGTCGCGTTCTACCCCTTCAAAAGGTGTTGAGATGACTTTATCCACCACATTTTGAGGCACCACATGTTGTATCTTATTCAAATCCCAAGTCCCATTCTGCCAGTAGCAGCTTACCAATTCATGGTGTGAAAAGTTGGGTTGCACAAGCTCTGAAAAGAGCTCCCTCTACCAGCCAAGCGTCGTACCAGAAGCATAACGGGTTTTCCCCCAATGTCCAGTGGATTTGCTGCTCTGTCTGCCGTCTAGCCACCATCATACGACACCACTGTGATTTACCAGGGGCGAAAATATTAGTAGAGGCGTGGCACAAACGCTTACAGTATGATAAGTAGCCCATAGCGAATGGGAAACTCGAAAATGCCACCACAACTTCTGAGAGAATGCCTCTACCATATTAGATAATCGTCCAACACCAAGCCCACTTTCAGCAACTGGCGAACATAAACTTTCCCATGTCGTCCAATGTAACTTCCTTTAGGATCTGTTAGAGCCCCAGAAAAATTTATTTTAACAATCACACCTTTAGGCGGTTTTATGACATAGGGAAGATGAATCGACATGGATAACAGAACCAACTTAATCAGTTGAAGGTGACCCCCGAAAGAAAGCACTTTCTTTTCCCAACTTGCAACTTTAGACGCTAATGCCTCGATCAGTGGCTCAAAAAGCAACTTCTTTCATCCTACATATATCGGGGCACCCAAATAAGTGAATGGGAACGTTTTATGAATGAAGCCCATCAGTCTCTTAATCCTCTGGATGATCAATGTTGGAGCCTTATCTATTGTTGGAGCCACTGTCATACGACGCCACTGTGATTTACCAAGAAAGAGCTTTTGGAAACATTTATGCATTGTCTATTGTTGTCGTAAAGTCATCAAGGAAATCCTTCACTCTTGTGAGGTTGTATTCATTCGAATTAGTGAAAATAAGGACATCATCAACGTATGCTAGGTTTGACACCCGGTAACAACCAACAAACCCCAGCGACCTATCTTCATCAAACAGTTTATTAAGGTCTCGAGATAGATATTCTGACCCCAACACAAACAACATTGGAGACAATGGATCCCCCTACCGCAGGCCCCTGGAAAACTTGAAAAACCCACTCAAGCCTCCATTAACCATGATCGAGAACCAACTATGTTGGGTACAATTAGCAATGAATCGAAGCCATAGAGGTGGAAAATCGAGCTGAACAAGCATAGCTTGCAAGAAGTCCCAATCAACCCTATCGTATACCTTAGCCATGTCAAGTTTTAATGCTACATTCCAGTCATTATTGCCTGAACTAATCGAGTGCATGACTTCCTATGCTAACAAAATATTATCTCCAATAAGCCTCGTTGGAACAGTGCCACTCTAATTCAATGATATAACCAAAGGCAACCAATCTTTAAGTCGGTTATTCAATACCTTCGTTAAGATCTTATTAGTAATATTGCATAACTAGATGGGACAGAAGTCGCTCCACAACGTCGGGGTCCTAACCTTTGGAATAAGCAGAATAGAGGTAACGATGAAACTCTTAGGTCGGGGAGTGCCTTCAAAAAAATCAAGGACTGCAGCTAAGACATCATGCTTAATCACCTCCCAACATCGTTGATAAAAGACTGGCATTAAAGCCATTTGGCCCAGCCACACTACTTGTATCCATGTCAAAAACCACCCTCCGAACTTTCTCCATAGATGGTGCTAAATAAAGCCCCTCAATTTGTGTGGATGATAGCAGTGCCTGGACCACGTCAAGAGCAAAAAAAGCCCCATTCCGTGGTTTCGTTGTTAATAAATTCTTAAAGAAAGTCTATTGAATCACCAATATCATTATTCTTTGTTAAAATTACCCTCTCATGTTGTATAGACGTAATGGATGTTCGGGCTCGCTCTTTCTTGACAAGTGATAATGAGAATTTCGTTCCCCATCTACTTCCCACTTGTAAGCTGATTTTTGCGTCCAATAATCCTCTTCAACCGCCAAAGTATGTTGTAACTCTACTGTTTGTCGATTCAGAGCTATTAAGTTCTCATCACTGAGATATGAATCATACTGAAGCTCGGTCGCCTTGACTGTCTCCTCAGCTGCAAGAAGGTGTTGTAAAATATCTCCAAACACAGACTTATTCCACTGGCGAAGTCTTTGCTTCAAGCAAAACAACTTCTCCTTTAAGCGAAGCATCCCGGTAAGATGCACGGGTAACACCCAGCGATCCTCCACCACTTTAATGAAGTCGGGGTGCTTACACCACATCTTCTGAAATCTGAACGAGGATGGAGAAGTGGATGTAGATGTTAAAACCTAGATCAAAAGAGGACAATGATCAGATACAGATAGAGGCAAGTGTGTGACAGTGGTTTGTGAACACCCATCTATCCACTCATTCGAGAACATAACTCTATCTAAGCGCTGCTATATTCGATGATCCATCAATGTGTTGACTTCCAGTGAAACCAACGCCTACCAACACACAATCAAAGATTGTCTCGAAAAATTCCTCAATTGAGTGGTGACTTAGTTATGTCCCTATTGATCATTATGAAACTGAGATTACTAAATTAAAATCTCCACCAATTATCCATGGGCGCCCTTCTTTAGCCATGCATCGCATATCTATCCAAATAGCACGACGTGCCACTTTGTCACATTTTCCATACACAATAGTACAAAAGAAAGCCTCCCGCATAGCCAGGACCAACAACTTCAAGAACAAAAATGATTGTCATCATGTACCACTTCCACCTTAATAAACTCCTTTGATAAAAACCAAATCATATTATTACAGTTTTTATGTACTATATAAAAACTAAGACAACGGAATATAATATTATCATCCCATGTAGCTCTTAGGTCAATCAAACCAACAAACTTGAGTTTATGTATTTTACATATTCAACAAAAAAGTTTATATTTATTTTCGATACCTCGAGCGTTCCATATTAAGGCATTCATCATAAGTTTTGAGGGGATGTTGACCGAGCTCGGGCATGACTCCGTGTTACCACTCTGTCTGGCCTACTCATCGTCATTTTCTCCAATACTGTCTCTTTGCTTTAGCCTCCATGAAACCTTCCTCTACTATAATAATTTGACGTGAATTATCATAGGCGCCTGATGATTCCTCATATTCATTTTCATTGCCACTTGTCGTTGTAGTTCCCGAATCAGCCACACTCCGAGTCTAAGAATCGAAAACATGTATAGTCATCACTGGGTTTGTGCCCTCAGATTCCTGTCCAACATCGCCGGTAATATCCCCTTCTCTTGCATGTTCCGTCAAGCCAAGCCCCTCTTCATGTACAACATTTTCTCTAGCATCATATGCCTCCTAAATAGTCTCCAAACTCGACATACTATCCGAACAGTCTGTGTGCTGATCATCTACAACATCTCCATGCCCTTGTGGATTGGCTATTAGAGGCACATCTTCCTCTAACTGTTGTGTTGGGTCATCTATTGCTCCGGCATGGGTGTTGAGGTCGTTGAGAGGTGGCTAGCGAGGAGTTTCCTTCTCTTTCTCATCAACTTTTCCACATTTCTTGTTAAGCAGGACCCTAAGGTCCTTTGACGAGGGGTCGACTGAAGTATTCAATTTGTCATTACCTTCCTTGCAATCTTCTAGCCCATATCCCAAATGTCGGCAGCGGGTACAATATTTTGTGCGGTGTTCATAGAGCACCGTTTGCGGTAAAAACTTGCCATCACATCCAATCCACATTGAGTTAGGGTGGGCATTCGAAAGATCCAATTCGACACAGACACGTGTCATACTAGGCTTGATACCTTTTGCTATCGCCTCATCCAACTTAAGCAGTGCGCCTATTAAACTCGTAATATCATATAAAGCATTTTTGTGGAATACATGAATTGGTAATTCCAGTAATCGAATCCAAATTAGAGCAATTGGGGATTCCACTCGAGGGTTAAAATGCGATGACTATTTGAACATCCGCATGGGGAAGCCGTCAATGAACATGATATGCTTCAGCCAAAGCCTAGATAAATCTTCCTCATTACTAAGTTTTATCAATATGTGTTTGATGTTAATAATGCCAATAGAATAGGCATCTCTCAATCCGAGCTTCGAGAAATACGATCGAATAGTCTGTGTACTAGGGCACCCGTGCGAGAATTTCCCAATCATTGCAAACTTTAGGTGGAAAGAGAGTTGTTCCGTCTCCTCTGAAGAAAAATTGATGCTTGGCCCACCCCTATGGAGACAAGGTTTACCGAAGTCATCTGCATATAGCTTAAAAATCTTCTTGGTTGCGCGAGGGGAAAGGATTCCCCTTGTACTCTCTCCAGTTAGTGCAGTAAGGAGCGACCATCGGTCAGGAGGATCCGGCGGCTGGAGATCTAAAGGCAATAATGTGTCGTAAGGCAGAGTCCCAAAGTCAAGGTCTCTAGAGGAAGAAGGCGTGCTCGAGTTCCTTGTCTAATACTTTTTTAGGCTATGAGTCTCAATAAGTTGCCTTTAGCAAGCACATTATAAAAGTTGCTACATAATGGTATACATATGCTCAATTACTACAGGGATTAACTCTTATGTTTATCTCAGTACTTTAGCACTCTCTTACCTTGTATTGCAGCAATTTATAATCTACCATACTTTATGAAAATGTTTGTATCCTGCTCTCAAGAGGAAGTCCTAGAGCAAGCCTGGTGGAGGAAAAACTCACTCTGTTGAAAGCAGGAAGATGCCGACCAACATTCTCAATTAGAAAGGAATAACATGCAAAGCTACTATTAGACCTCAAAGCCTTTAGCAAGATGACAGGTTACTGATCTTTCTCAAGCAAGTATATCCCTACTTAGCAAAAATCATCAAGATGTTGTACGCCTTATCTTGCAAAATGCATGCCTATGTGTTTATAACTAAATTATTTTTCTAACATTTTTTATAAAAAAAAATTCTCTTAGGGCAAGCATATGTCTAAAATAATATTCTACTTTATATATAAGCGCTCAGGATAGGTATCACTTAAACTTGCTATTTCAATGAGATTTAAAAGCCCTTTTTCCTTCTACCATTAACCACGTGTATGGAAGAACAACTTGTACCTAAATTATAAAATTGGGACATCCCCAGCATTCTATTACCTTATCCTGCAGGAAAAAAGAAATATGCTAAGAACATACTCAGTCAAAACACAAACAACAATTCAGCAAAAACAAACTGAAAAACATATTCATAAAACCATTCAAAGACGGAAGGAGGGAGAAATAGAATCTAAGGCCTTTTTTGTGCCATCATAAAGCAAAATTTATTCAATCATACCCCCGGGCACTTTCAAACCTCACATAGGAGGAATTACAAATATTCATAAAAAAAATTAAAATTATTTTCTTGCGAGAAGCATTCTCATTTACCATCTTACTGGACTTCTCCCCGCACGCCTACAATTGAAGACGTCTCTTAGAGGGGAATCGAACCTTGTTGGATGTGATTCGATATATGATGAGTTTTACCAAACTATCATTATCCTTCTAGGGTTATGCTCTTGAGATGGCAGCCAAGTTATTAAACATAGCCCAAACACCATATCAAATAAGATACGATAACTCTGCATCCTACAAGTACTTGAGAGTGTTAGGTAGCCCTACATATGTCAAGAGATAATTAGGAGACAAACTGGACTCGATGTCTAGTTTGTGCAGGTTAATCGATTATCTAAAGAAACTGCTGGATATTATTTCTATTATCCCTCCGAGCAAAAGGTTTTTGTCTCTCGAAACATAGTATTCATAGAAAAATATATTTTAGTGGATACCCGACGTGAGGAGTTGCTCCTTGGTGAATCAAGCGAGGCAACACCTCAATCGGATATAGCAACATCATCTTCGCTTGTTGTACCCACTGATGATATTCCTATTTTCCATAGGTCAGCCAGAGTGCCCCATCAATCTAATAGGTATAGGTTTATGGTCCTGATTGATCAATTGGATAATGATCCAAAGACATAGAAAAAAGCAATGTCGGACATCAATTTTGAAAAATAGCTTGAGGCTATAAAATCTGAAATTAACTCTGTAAGTTCAAACAAGGTTTGAAACTTGGTAAATCTACCCAAGGGTTTAATCCATTGGGTGCAAATGGGTATACAAACTTAAGCTTGGGGCTGAGGGAAAAGTGACAACCTTCAAGGCCAGTCTTGTTTCAAAAGGTTACACTCAGCGACCTTGGGTCGAGTTTGAGGAAAACTATTTGCTTGTAACCATAGTCAAGTCCATTCGGATTATGTGCCATAGATGCATTGTATAACTATGAAGTATAAAGATGGACGTGAAAATAATCTTCTTAACGGGTTCGTTGAGGAAGAAATCTATATAGATACTACAGAGTTTCACATATATTCGAGAATAGAAAAAAGCTTGTCGTCTCCAAAAGTTCATCTATGGCCTCAAACAAGTTTCTCGAATTTGGAATATACATTTTCATGAAGTCTCACGGGATTATAATTTTCCCAAGAACGACTCTGACTCTTGTGTATACAAAAAGGTCAGTGGGAGCTCGGTTTGCATTTCTTGTGCTTTATGGGAAATCAGCCTGGTCATTGGGAATGATGCAAAGATATTAGGTGATACTAAAGCATGGTTGTCCATGTAATTCTCTATGAAAAATTGGGTGAGACTTCCTACATTCTTAGTATCAAGGTTTTATGGGATACATCTGAAAAGATGTTGGGAATGACCTAAACATTGTATGCTGGGAAAGTCTTGAAGAGATTCAAAATGGGAAAACTACAAAACAAGGAATCTATAAAACTGATGAGGAGCTTAAAAATATTGGAATGCTAGCTTATAGTATGATGTGTACTAGATCCGATGTCACCTTTGCTTTAAGAGTAACGAGTGTGTATCGGTGAGGCACACTAGACTACCATCAAGACCGTTCTTAAGTACTTGAGAATGATTAAATATATGTTCTTGATTTATGATGGTGGATAGTTGATTCTTGAAAGTTATAGCAATTCTAGCTTCCAATCGGATAAGGACGTTACTAAGTATAAATAAGGGTTTGTATTCAAGCTTATGATGGAGTTGTAACTTGGAAAAGTTCCAAGTAGGATACCATAGCGGATTCAACCATGGAAGCAGAACACACAATGGTTTTGGAAGTAGCTAACACGGCGTTTGGATTAAAACTACATCGAAGAGTAAGGTATTATCCCTAGCATTGCCGAGCCAGTTGTTATTTTCTGTGTAACAACAAGGCGATAGCGCAAGCAAAGGAGTCAAGATCCCATTACAAATCCAAATTACATTCCAAGATGTTATCAACTATTTAGAGAAATAGTGGGTAGAGGTGACGTTCGGATGACCCGAGTCACGTCGACATAAAATAAGGCAGATTCGCTGACCAAACCTGTGTTGCAGATTTCTCATACTCAACATCTTGAGAAGATGGATTTGAGAAACATAGGTGATTAGCTTTAAGTCAAGTCAAAGATTGTTAGACTATGTGACTAAAAAGCTAATTACATCGGCATTTATCTATTTTGACAATTTCAGTGTAAATAAAACTAAGTATTCATTTATGGCAATTTCATTTCTTGTGTTTGCTTAATTATATTGAAATATTTTAGTATCACAACAAAGCCCACATACATAAACGAACAACCATGTAATTTGTTTGCGCATTGAATAGTAGCTATGAGACCAACTTTTGAGGGTTTGGTTTAAAACATTCCATGTCGAGAACCTCGAGACTGAACATCAAGTATCCCATTGAGACTTATACTAAGTATTTCATTTATTGGATGAATGTCATGTTTCATTAACCACAGACATTAGACGTCTATGCAATTTCAATAGGTGTTTGACAAGGTTGTCAAGTAGACTGAACTGACTCACAGAAAGTTGTCAGATAGAAAGCCTTTGAAACTTGATCGGTATGACTGGAACTCTCTGGCTCTAATAGTACGGGATTTGTCTTCAGACTTGGAGAACCACGGAAATCACATGCACAAAATGATTGTATCTTAAGTTTAGCGAGAGATGATTGTGTCTTTAATGTGGCCATTCATTATAAGTTTTATCCAATGCAGTCAAAATATATAGTGAGAATTGTAGGTTTCAAGATAAGATCCATCACCTGCCAGTATGTGATAGTAAAAGTCTCCAATGCACTCTGAGATTGTTTAAGTTCTTTGAAGTTGTGGCCATAGTGATTGATCAAAAAGGGAATGATTTCCTAAATCGAACAATATAGAGTAAATGCATCTCGAGTTTTGAGCTTAATTGTCTAGTCCAGGATGGAAACCGATGCCCAATTCCACCTTAATCATTTTTTCTAAAGCCCAAAATAAAGAAGGTGGGCCGGCGCTAAGCAACCCAACAAGTCCTTACCTGTTGGCTCATGAGCAAGGTATCAAACCCATAATTTTTGTGCCAGACCCATAGATGAATCCTATTCAGCAGGATGACTCATCAGACAGTAGGGATGACATATCGTACATATTTTTATGCTGAAAAATCTCCAACAAACTCTATCTAGATTTGTGGCAATCGGCCTGGCAACAAGTAAAATAGAATTTGTAGAACTCAAATTGATTGAGCATGACTTTTTTAAATGGTCATATCTCAATTCAAGATAAGTCTAACTGCAATCCTTTTTTTGTTAGTTAATTGACTCATGCAGCTCTCAAATGGTGCTTCACACATTGCAACCACTTTCGAATTTTACTCTCGATCGGCCTATAAATAGAGTTTTATTGATAATGACTATAATTCATTCTCACTCACTCTTTCTTTCGGTTTTCAGCAAGCGTCTTGCATACTTTCGCCCTCCAAAAGCTTAATTTTACTCAAACTCCAGTATTTCACTAATTTCTATCTATCATTACACCATTATTCTTATGTTATTTCAAGTTTTTCAATTATCTCATCAATATATAATGTTAACTTACACATCGGAGTGTTAAATGTTGTTTTGCAGGTTAGTCCTCCTATAAATTTAGAATTTTCATAAATAATCCTTCGACTAATGTGGTGTTGATGGACTCCGGTACATCAGATAGTGTAATCACACATCAAAACACACAATCTCTTGCTTCCATATTTTGAGCTTGTCGAACAGCTGACAGGTAAACCTACAGGCTCAATAACTCATAGGGCTAAGGAAATCTGGTCCGAGCCCGCCAATTGTAAAGTTAGTAATACAAGTACTTATAGAAAACGAACTCTAATGGAATGCAACTTAACTAAATTGTAGGAAAATACAGTGGATATGATAAATTAAACAGTTGGCAAAGTAAGAACTCTCACCTTAATTCAAGATATGCTATTCATCATTTTTCAATATTTTTATATTTTCTTGAAACCCTTTGATCATGATTATGGTGTAAAAGCATCGTGTGGCTTTCTTCTTTTTTTTTTTTTTTAATTATTATATTATTATTATTATTATTAATTACTAAAAGTTAATGGATTTGTCAAAGTAAGAGTAAGTAAAGAGTATGTGAACTTGAATAAGTCTGCAATGCTTTTTACTGTCCGAACTTAATAAAGAATAGCTGTGAGTTCTTGACCCAATTCAAATGGCTAAAAGTGGGAAATGAAAGCGCACAAAAGACAAGACACGATTCTTATTATTTCTCATCAAAAAAGATTTAAATATTTTATTTTGTGTCAAAGAAACGCGACATTTGTTTTTTTAAGCAATTACCATTGTCCTTCCGGAAGTTAGTTAAAAGGGCATTATGGTAAAGTCAAGATTTGACAGCTCCGTCGCCTGCGCCGGCTCCAAATTTTCGCTCAGCCGCCAAATTTGCACCAAATTTTATGTCCTCCAATGGGAATATTACACATCACTTCTATATTTATATGATAATTATTCGAGATATTAAATATAAAAAAAAAAATGTGATGATAGAATAAAATATTAATATTAGTGATAAAAAAACTGTATAATAAATTAAAATTAGAATTAAATGGCTTGAGCCTCTCCCCTAGAGAATTTGGCCTAGTTGCTCGAAAATTTGCTACTTAAAGAATATTAGTGATAAAAAATTTGTATAATAAATTAAAATTATCACTAATTAGAAATATTAAAATTAGGAATATTTTTCAATTATTTTGTCTCTCCAATATTTTTTGTAATTTTAATAATAAAAATATTTAAACAAAAGTTGTCATTAGCATTATAAAAAAAAGAAAGAAAGGTTGTGTATTAAATTGGGTAAATTGCAATCTACCTATCTGTGTTCGAAAAAATAGGCAAACAACCCTCTTATAAAAAATAAAATAGCAATCCATCCCTTTATATTTTTCAATATATAGCAATTTACCTCCCTGCCTAAGGAGGTAAATTGCTTTATTTTTTAAAACACAAAAGTGTAAATTGCTATTTTATTTTTCATAAGGGGTAAGTTGCTTAATTCCAATATCACAAGAGGGTAAATTGTTATTCAGCCGTATTAAATTATCGCACTATATAATTAGTAACTTATTTATGGTGATAATATAGTGACAACAAATATGATTATTGTCATTATTTATGTTTGATCATTATAGATGAACAGTACGATAAGATCACAACGATGGGTCATTAATTAAATACATGTTTTTAAGGACAACTTTAAAATTGTCATCTAATTTTCTTTTTATTATTATCTTTTATGGTAGAAAATTCATTGTATAATAACTAATTTTAGGTGTATATTTGAGAAAATTGATCTTGAAATGATATATATGTAATTATTAATTAGATAACAGCTCCCACTTTGAGTTTTTGCATGTATTATATAGATTATTGCATTTGAACAATTTAAGAAATTATCTATACTAATCTAAAAGAAAACTCTTTGAGCGTACCAATTTTAGATTGCTCCAATTTACCCTTAATTTATTTTTTTCTCTTTAAAATTATTTGGTCAGATTAATAATTTCAATATTTTAATAATTTTATAATTATTTTTTCCTCATAACTACTCATTGCCCCACATTTTTCTTTCTTTATATTTATTATAATTTATAATTATAACTTATTCTTTAATAAAAAAAATTTTCTTATCATCTCATATCAATTTTTTTTTAGATGCTCACGGCAACCGCGTGTAATGACATAAACGCTCCGAAGACGAATTATTGACCAATTTTAATCCTAATTAAGGATGTAAAAAAGCTAAAAAAATATGTTTTTTTATTACAATTAGTTATCATGGTCAAAATAAAAAATCGTGAGAGATACTAATTAACAACCGCTATTAGCCATTTTTTGCAAGCGAGACCAGAATATCAGTTATACCAAAACCTACGATAGTATTTTGGTTGTACATAGTTAAAGCATGACAAATATAAATTAACCACGATTAAAATTTAAGAATTTGCAATGATTTTATTTGACTGCGATAGAATTGATTCGTCGTCATTTTTAAGTCGTATTTATTCATGGCGTGCGGAATAATTTATCTTTTTGTACCGAAAGCGATCTAATAATCATAAGAATTCTGAAAGTCCCATTTGCAAAATAAAAAAAATACCTTTATTATTAATTCACATTTAAGCTCTATTGATACTAAGTCATTTTCTCTATATATGAACATGTGATATAAGACACACATTTTACTTCAAGAACATTATTTTCCTAGAAAGGGAAAAAGGATAGTGTAAAAGGATAAATAACTGAAAGAGAACTGTATGGTTGGGGGAGAAGAAGAGATGTACATGTCTTGATGA
This sequence comes from Sesamum angolense, assembly GCA_034509725.1. NCBI lineage: Eukaryota > Viridiplantae > Streptophyta > Magnoliopsida > Lamiales > Pedaliaceae > Sesamum > Sesamum angolense. The sequence goes on from JACGWL010000013.1 coordinate 9,275,154, forward strand.
TTGCTATGTGTATAAGTAGTACCTAAAGGGTTGGTGACTATTTGTGGTAAAAGGGTATAAAAGGAAAGTTTTCTTGCAATTTATGGTGAAAATTTTACCAACTTTGTTATGGTAGTTATCTTTCAATTTTCAGATGTATAAAATGTAGGGTTTTTTTATTTTATTTTTAAAGGAGGATCAAAAGTGTTTTTTCAATTCCTTTCCTGGAATTTGTGACTTATCTTTCATAAAAATAAGATATATATACTCGGCCATTTCATCGGCCTATATGTAAATAATAATATGGGTTCGAATTAAAGTTGTTCGGAAAGAAGGGTATTTTAGTAAATACATATAGAAGGACCGGCGTTTTATCAAAAAAAGATAAATACCACTATTGAAATAATTATAAAGTTATTAATGAAGTCTTATTTGAGAGTATTTGTTCGAGATATTGTTACGATTCATGAATTGTTATCGAGTTTTAAAAATTGCGTTTGAATTCGATTTAGTTATTGATTAGTTGAGATCAAACGAGTTTTAATTGGATCAAAATGAGTCAAACTCAAAAAATTTAATATTTTTAAGTATATTTTATTATTTTGGCACTAATTAAATCAAGCTCGAGACAAGCTTGAAATTTTATCGAACGAAAACTTTTATTCAAATTTGATTTGTTAAGTTTAACAAATCAAGTTCAAACGAGCTTTCATCGAGCAATTTCAATCCAATAGTTTGATTTATTATTCAGTCATAAATGTAGAAGTATAGTGTACAAGTATCTTTTGCGTAACCTATTCTGAAACTAGCTAAAACCATGTATTCTTTCAAAAAAAGTATTCTATTGAAAACTATCAAGTGCATAAACTAAATTATTATTAATTTAATTAAATTAAATAAAAGAGAATAAAAATTAAATGAATTACTTATCAAAATTTATAAAATAAACTAAATTCAAATATGCCTAAATAAAATTCATTGATAACTCCCATTTATTATTATTTTGTGAAAGAAATAAACATATTTAAGATTATTTTAGTTGACATATATTGTTTCAACTAAGAGGGTGTTTCGGTGAGCTTATAAACTCTTTAAAATATTTATACGATGTTTGAGAGCTTATAAAATATTAATATTTTCTTTAAATTTATCATTACCAACGTCTTATAAGCTTTGTAATCTTATTTTAGCCAAATATTTCAGGAACTCTTTTTTTAAAAATAAAATCTAACATCTTATAAGATGTATGAGTTTATTTAAAATATTTTAAATAAGTTTAGACGAAAATTCTCAAAGCAGTTATTCAGAGGTCACCTCCTTGCTAAACAATATAACTATACCAAATATCGAGAAATATATTCAAACATCAAACTTCAAACAAAAACCTTGGCTCATAAAAAGACCATCTTCATACATAATTCTCGAAAAAAACTATTAATTTTTTTTTTTCTTTTTTCGTTCCTCCGACCAAGACAATTGTATAACAATTACATCATCAGCATTCCGAAACACATTACATGAACACTTAAACTTTTTGGAACCCTCATTAGCCTCATTTATTTTTTATTTTTTAGAAAAAAAAAACCCTAATTTTTACAAAAAAAAACAGATAGATAGTAAGTACAATAGAAGATCTGATGAACAAATCCAAACAAAATGTTGTTGTATTCCTATGATCAGACAAGTCAAATAACACAGCCCTGATGAAGACTTGTGCAACACTTTGTGCAATTATGCTGTGGTCTCACCTACTTCATCGGTACCTTCTTTTTCTAATTGTAGCTTTCCAAATTCTTGTAATTGTCTAAATTGTTTAAGTACTATTAGTGTTATTGGTCACCCATAGGGAAGAAAAAAGAGAGAGAGAGATTGAGATTCTCTTGCAAGAATTTGCATTGTGTCCAAGTACTTGCAATTGAATATTTTTCATTATCCAATCTATCCAAACACACACACACACACACTATACACATACATACATATATATATATATATATGAAAATATCCAATCACCTCCCTCTAATATTGGGAATGTTAAAAAAAATTCCTGAGAAAAATAAAGTATCAATTACACCCCCTGTTATATGAAAAAAAAAAAAAAAAACTCAAAGTAACCCCTGAGACCAGGTTAACCAGAGGGTTGTGTGAGTCATTATTCATAACATAAGGGTGATTTTTTATATTTAAATTTTTATAGGGGTTTTTTGATATTTTTTTTATATAACAGGGGTTAAAATGAATTTAATTCTATCTATCTATATATAATATATATAAAGAGAGAGGGTGTGTGTGAAGAAGAGAGAGGAAGTTGTGTTTTAAAATTGTAAAGGGATAGAGGAGTAGTAGGTATGAGAGTTAAAGATAAGAGTGGAGCATGATTGAATAGTTAAATGGGGATTTGGTTGATGTGTGGCCTCACATTCATTAAGATTCCTTCAAGAATCAGCCACTTAGAACGTGACATCAATGTCCATGAAGTTAGGCAATAAAAGAGTCTTTTGCTTGTCTATGTAGTTGGCCACCTTCCATTCATGTATATTCTTTAAAGCTAAGAGACTTGCCCCCCTTCCCCCCTTCTTTTTCTTTTAAAGATAAAGGAGTTGGTTATAAAACTAATATGGTAAGGGTAGAATGGTCATTTTGATCGGAATGAGGATCGAGATCGATGATTAATGGTATCATCAGATGTAATTTTTGTTGAGACATGTAGTAACTAATTTTTGAGATTTAGGGTAGAATGGTCATCTGAACGAGTCGAGAGTAAAAATTGATATTGTTGTTCAGACATATATAGCAACTAATACAGCAAGAGTTTTAATGGTCATTCTTATCAAAATGGGGTAGAAACTGATAGTTGCCCTGGTGGCATTATTAATCGTATTGTTGTTGAGACGTGTAGCAACTGATAACAATAAGGGTAGAATGATCATTTTAATCGAAATGATGGCATACACTGACAGACTAGTAGTTGATGACATCATCAAATATATTGCTGCCGAGACACGCATTAACTAATACAATAAGGTCAGAATGGTCATTTCGATCACACCTGGAGCAAAAATCGACAGTTGAAGCCATCATCAAATTCATTATTGTATTATGAAAACATGCAATAACGGCATAATGGTTATTTTGATCAAGACAGAGATAAAAAACCGACAATTGAAGTCATCATCAAATATTTTTTTTCACAAAAATACCGAAAAAACTTTACGGAATTTCTCAGTTTGCCCTCCCATCTTGAAGCCATCATCAAATACATTATTTCTATGATACACAATAACGACAGAATGATCTTTTTTTTTTTTTTATATCAAACCAGAGATAAAAACTACTGATTGACAGTATTATCAATATATTATTATCAAGACAACTACTGATATCATCGACTGATACTGAAAACAACTCAAAATTTTCAAATACACTATTATGTCCAAAATATTTCCACAAGAAGTCTTCCAAAGATATAGTGTTTTAACTTCTTTGCTCCAATGCATTTACTCTCCCCCATCTCACCTATATCTTTCCCATTTGGTGGCTCACTTTGAGCAATAGAAGAGGTTGGTTTGGTCCCCAACCATGCATAATACTTGGCTATGTTGCTTTTTGTGATCTCATGTGTTTCTCATGAATCCAAGAGTTTGACAATGGCCTCTAGTTTGTATTAATACTTTTGAAAAAATGTATAGAGAGGTAGAGAGTGTAGACTCTACACCTTTTTTGTAAATGAGATGTGATGTATATATGTGTACATTAAATAATGGGGAGGATCTACAATGTAGCTCCCCATACACAACCAAAATTTTTATACAGAAAATCACAGTGTACTAACGGTCTAAATAAACTCGATACGTATACGTATTTAAAATTTTAATATATTGATAAAATGAATTAACTAAAATTTATTTTGATAGAACATTAATTTTTTTTTAAAAAAAAATGGTTTTTTATTGGGATGAATAAGTTTATTTAAGGGCACTTCGGTCAATTCATATTAATTTCAAAACAACTAGCAGGAGTATGTGTCTCTCGACTATGATAGTTTTGTAAAAACTCAAAGCTATTTTGGACTATTTTGCGCTCTATAAGTTTTCGATAATCCAAAATTACATGTATTTAATGTCAAAATATTAAAAAAAATATTGATTGTATATATCATATTTGCAGTGGAATTAATATTATGATAAAATTTGATTGATTGACTCTATTTGCTATTTACAACAGCATATATATATATATATTATATATATATATAAGAATTTCAAGTCATTACCTTATCTCTTCATACATAAGTATTCTAAACCAAATGATAAAAAATTCATACACATAAGAATATATAATGTTTCAATTCACAAATATTACTTTATTGTTTAATAGTATGTAAGTTGTTTTTGCATAAATTAAATAAGTTGTTCGATATTACCATTACAATAGTCGTATGTTACTCGAGTAATATCACCGACTAGATATTTAATTTTTTTTCTTTGAGATACATATATGTGTTTTAAATTGTTGGATGTTGGGTCAAATCTTTTGGACCCGTGACCCAATTATATTCGTATTTGAGACAGAGTTCATAATATTTCTGAATTCATGTAGGATAAAAATGGGGAAAAATATTTACATCATTACATTGAGATATAAATCAATAGTTCACTACTTGCCACAAATAAGATGAAGTGACAAATCAAACTTACAAATAAAATAAAATATCCACACGTTTGATGAGATGTAAATCCAAATAAGTTATTATTATTATAATACTGTTTGTTGTTGTTGTTGTTTTATATATATTAGGGATAATTATATCTAACACCTCTGAGGCTGAGGTTTGCTTTCTTTTAATAAATAAGTCTCCTAGTTAGTAAAATTCACTTAATTATTAATATTAATAAAAAAGCTAAATAATAATTAATATTTACTCTCCATTGACTTATTACTGAATTATGCAGGTCAAACAATATTTTTCAAACTAAATTACCCTTATATGGTGAAGATATACTTCCTCACATGCATTAACACGTGAAGACGTATGAGGGTAATTTGGCCATAAAAAAAATTATTTGACATGCAATAAGTCAATCATAAGTCAATTAATGGATAAATATAGATTATTTTATTTTTTTATTAATATCAGTAAATTCTGTAAATTTTGACTAACTACGTAGTACGTACTCATTTGTTAAATAGAAATAAATATCAAAAGTGTTAGATATAATTCTTGAAACCACAAATAATCCACATGTAATTACACAAAATTTTAGGAAAGGAGACTGTAATTATCCCTTATTATTATTGAGCACAAGATGGTGATTAACTTGTCACTAATCTTAATTTAATAAAAATAAAATAATAATTTCTATTGGGTGTGGATCATTAATGAGATAGTGAAGGTTGCATAGGGAACATGTCTCATTGACCTCATTAATTATCCAAATCACCACACAATACCAATAATTAAGTTGTCAATACAAATAATAGAAAAAAAATTACATATATATATAATATATATATATATATATTATATAATTGCCCAACTTGCACATGTATGTATGTATGTATTTTTCCACTTTGGACTTTATATTCTTCTTGGAAATTTCTTGGTGTAGAACAAGTCAAACACACATGCCTCATTAATGTTTGATGTTTCTCCTCTAATCATTTGCCCACAACACTCATCATTTTTATTATTTTCAGATTTTCAAAACATCCCTTTCAATAATTTTCCCCATGTGAAAATTTAAATTAAGTTTTAAATTTTGTTTTTTTTTTTTAAAAAAAGTCTATCATGTTCAAATACTTTTCTACTTTTACTTGCAATTTCTTTCTCTCTGTCAACATTCAATGTGAAACCTACCTTTTTGAATTAATTAATATTGACAGGATTTTAAGTTTGAATTCAAGAATTCCATAGGTTTTTATGTATCTATGTATTTGATAATTTTTTCCCTTTTTGGGAATTTTCAATACTTCTTTTCCTACATTATAAGTTTATTGTTTCCTTTATTAAACTCGCGGGTTTAATACAATTTACCTGTTTTTGATATTATAAATGGACGAATTATTCCTCTATGAAAAAATAATAGCAATTTATCCTCTTGTAATTTTTAAAAAGGAAGCAATTTACCCCTTGTCTAAGGAGATACGTAAATTGCCATTTTAAGAAATACAGGGAGGTAACTTGTTGTATTTTAAAACATACAGGGATGCAAATTACTAAAAAAAATTCATAGAAAAATATTTATTCATTTACAATATCACAAAAGAATTGCTTGCATTTTTTTCCCAAACTAACATTTATGCAAGTATTCGTGAACTGACACATTGATGAATTTGGAGCAATAAACTTAAATGAATAATTGAAGAACTCGTTATAACGGGAGATATTTATATTTTTAATAATTCCCTCAATAGAATCTGTAGGTATTCAAAAGAAAGAGTTTCAATATGCTTTAAAACGGACTAAATTTTGAATTATCTCAAAAAATTATAAAATTCGTCCTAAAAATACCCTAACATCTAAGAAATAATTTCGTAAAATATGTGACCCAAAACAATCACAAAACATATGAAAGTAAAGCTTGAACAGCTATTGAAATAATGAAATTTCGCGACAAACGATGCCCCTCGCAACAAAAGTGGTGAGGGATCATTTTCTCCTGAAAAAGACGGTCACATGCTTAAGTAGATCGAGCCTGTAACTCCTCTCGAATAAAAAATTATTGAATCTCAACTTCACCAAATAAAATCAAAGAATTAATATAAACCATTACACATATTGATATAGGTATACGGACATAGACATATAAGTACCTAAAAGTCATTTAATAGAAAGTCAAATTTTAGAAAAAGAAAAACAAGAAAGGTAAGAGCCGAGCCAGAAAGCCGGGAGGGAGCGGAGCCGAATAACAAGAAACAGAAATGAGCGACCCCACTGCGGAAGAGGAAGAGTAGAAGTAGAAACAGAAACAGAAACAGAAAGCCGAGCCGCCGAAGACTTGTACTTGTTCCGCCGACTGTTGAAAACTAATGATTAGGCCAACCACCGCCTAACCAGAAACTTCCCCCCTACCCTTTCCTTCTCCCTCCCCCAACTAATGCTCCCCTCCACGTAGACCCCAATTTGGACAAACCCCTTCACACTTTAATTCCAACCAAATTATATAATTCTCACCTTCCACATTGTTTTTCTTTCTTCTCCATCTTCTTCTTTTTTAAAATAATGGATAAATTACATTCATATGTTCTCGATTTGTCATAATTATAAATATTATTTTTATTATTATATACTAGTTTGTGTGGTACACTCAATTACATATAGGAACTGCAAATAAAATAATATTTATAAAAAATATTTAATTTATTTAAGATTTTTATTTATTATTTAATACATATATTTGCAAAATAAATTATATTTTAAACATAATAACAACTTCTAGGTATTTATAAATAATAGTTTTAACTTTTTTAGAAAATTATGTTGATTAATTAAAAAAAGAAATCGAGCGTTGTGAATTAGACCTATGGAGCCTGGAGCTGGGTCAAGGCACGGGCGAGTTCCGGGTGGATTTTACGTATTAAAAAAAGGGTTAAATACAGTTAGCACCCCTGAATATCCACTCCATATCAATTACTCTGCTGAAATATATTAAAAAAAACCCTGACCTTTACTTTTTAAGTTTGAAAAGTTTATTTTAGCCCTGCAAAATTGCTTTGTGAAAAAAAATATAAAGAGATTTTTAAAATGCAAAAATCATCGTTTGTTTAATTCTAGTTTCGCTTGTTAATCGAGCTCTTTTTATTTTATGATCGTAAAGTACTTGTGGCTTATTTATTTTAGTTTTATTTGTTTGTCAAACCAAGTTAAAACTTAATTTATACGTGCATAAAATTACCACATTTACATAATTATTATTCCTTTTGATTTTATTAATTGTATATTTATAAGTAAATATATATATATATATATGCATGTATAATTTATTTTTTTAATTTAATTTTACAAGCAAGTGTAAAATAAATGAGCTCTAAGTATTTTAGGATTACGAAATAAAAAAGATCTTGATGAATAAGTTTATAGATGCATATACAATTAATTTTCATAATTCTAAAATACTTTGAGCTCATTTTATTTTAATTTCACTTGCTTCTAAAATTAAATTTTAAAAAATTATACATACATATATATTTGTATATTTTCTTAAACAAATATACAGTTACCAAAATCAAAAGGGCTGGTGAACTAATAAAAAACTATAAAATTAATATAGCTTTATAATATATATTTTCATATATGATAATTATATAAATATAATAATTTTGTGCATGTATAAATTTATTTTAAATTTGATTTGATACAAAAGTAAAACTAAAATAAAAATGAGGCACAAGTACTTTAGAAATACAAAAAAATAAAAAAAACTCGATGAACAAGTGAAACTAGAATAAACAAATGGCGATTTTGGCATTTTAAAATCTATTTTTCTTTTTATAAAGCAATTTTTATAAGGATAAAATGGGGCATTTTAAACTTAAAAAATAAAAGTTAAGGGGTTTTCTGAAGATTTCAATACTTCAGGGGGTAATTGATGTAGGGTGAATACTTTAGGGGTGGTAATTATATTTAACTCTTGAAAAAATGAAGAAAGTGACTTTCAGGTCAGTCTGAACAAATCTTGTTGTCTTTCTTACCTGTCTGTATCAATTAATTAAAATTTTAAAAATTAATTACGAATGTTTTGAAAGATATACTCTAATTGATTAAATAAAAATAAAACAAAAGTCATGAGAAGTTAGTAAGATAATTTAAAAGAAAAGAGTGATAATATATATATATATATATATATATATATATGAAACTTGGAAAGCAGGAAAAAACTAAAAACCAGTGAGAGAATTCAAAAAAATGACGAACCAAAAAAATCTAAATACCAAAATAGTGTTTTGATTAATTGATATTTTCATTTAAAGATTTACAATAAGTTAATAAAAAATAAAATTCAAGACAGGATATAGTAAATATTTAAAAAAAAAAAGGATTGAAATGTTACATATGTGGGTTTTTTTTTTTTATAAATTACAACCACTCTCCATGATAATTACCATAATTACAAATACTTAATCATTCTTTAAAAAATTTTCAAATACCCCTTAATCAAACTTCCTCATAGGATGTCACTGCAATACTTTTTTTTTGGGGGGGGGTGGGGGGAGGGGTTCAAAATTTCAAATATTAAATGTGTGTGTGTGTGTGTTTTTTAAATACACTTTTTATTTAAGAATAACTATTATTGTTGCACGCGATCCTCACGAGCATATAGAAAAAATTATTGAATGACATGAAGAGATTTTATTAAACCTGTGTGAGATTAAAAAATGGGGGTACGTTGGGAAAGAGAAAACAAATTGTGGGGATTTATTAAAAACATGAAAGTTTATGAGTAAAAAAATATGAAGAATGTGAGAGAGAAAAATAAATTATAATTATAACTTATTTAAAAATATAAAAGTTTGTGAGAGAAAAAATAATATGAAGAATGTGTGATAGAAACATGGAGTAATGGGTCGAGAGAAAAAAAATATAATTATACAAAAAATAAAATTACTATTTTGGCCCAAAAAAATTAATAAAAGAAATGAATTAAAGGATAAATTAGAATATTCAAAAATTGATACGATAAAAAGACTTTATTTTATAATAGTATAAATAATATAATTTATTAAGAGGTAACTCTAGCAAGCAACCATCGTCTCCAATAATTGCGAGATTTTATAATTAATTACCTTTACAAAATAATAATATAATAATAATAATAATAAAACCCAATGAATATATAGATTAAAAAAAACTTTAAGACAAGCACATAATTTTGAAATCTCAACTTTATTGTAAAACAATAATAATATTTTAGTTTAGTGGATGACGTTAAGGTTGAGGTCCCATGAAAAAGTTCGAGCTCATAGTTTGAATCCCACTGGATATGTGGTTATTTATCTCACTTCATTTGAGTGTTTGTTTTACTTAATGTGAATTGTTACAATTTGTTGTTTTTATTTATCTGTTGAATTGGTATAATTTATTTACGAATCTTAATTATATGGATGAATTAGTTGAGAATCGATGTATTATTTAAAAAATGGAAAAAAAAAAAAAACTTTACTGTAACACGTCATAGCAACCTACCAATCACACTATGTCATCACGTGTAATTATTTTGTAATGCAAGTGATGTATTACTATTAATTATCTAAATAATATTTTTTTAAAAAAAAAGAACACTTACCAACTTATTCTTTTATTAACAACTATATAGTTTGATAAAATATTCACTTTTCATTTACTTTTTTTTTTCCTAATATTAATTAGATTTTTCAGTGACATTTGTTTAATTATCCATAAAATAATCATTGAATTTTCATTATCAAAATATAATATTAGTGATAAAGTATTAAAATGGCAATCTTAAAATTATCACCAAATATGTATTATGTGATGAGAATTTTGATCTTGCTATAATATTATTCGGATATGTCAGTGAAAGGACCAAAATACCCTAATCATTGAGAATATGTGGGTTTTTTACTCAGGCCAGGTGGTACTCAAATCGACGTCGTTTTCGTAGTCTCAAACAGCAGCTATTGATCATCATACATTTGAAAGGTCAAGATCACGCCATGTGGACTTGTATAGATACAAAAATTCAACTCTTTGAATACCCCACAACTTTTTTAAGTCACGATACGTCATTTTCTTTTAAACAAAGTATTTTTCATTCGATCTAATCCCAACAGATTTAAATATCAGATGATTTTAATTGAGAACTTTCCAACGAACCTAACAATTTGTTGTTTTCCTTCTCAGGTTTCTTAAAGGCTCCTGGTTCACATCACACTTGGGATCATCCTAACGTCTAAAACGGATCAAATATGATTGTTAACGATAATAATTATGCATAATGTTATAAACCATTACTAATACATTTATACTAACATGAAATAATATTTGCCAAGAAATCGTAATTATAAATGGGTATTATTTTAATAATTATTTTATACACATCTTTTTCATCAGTACAATGATACTTATTTTACGAAATAGTTGTCGCTATTAAAATTACTGGAGCGATTATTTTAGAAATACTCAAAATTATCGGTACTTAATACATATAATTAATATGATAATATTATAATTGTCAACTTTACGTATACTTATTCATTTTTCGATGAGCAAGATTTTATTTCTTAAATTAATTATTCTCAAAATTATCTTATTTTAATTAAATTATATAAAGTAATATTTTAGAAACATTACTTTTAAATAATAATATTAATATATATATATATATATTAAAGAAATTAAAAAAAATTCAAATTAGAATCAAATGAGAATCTTCTTTATGTGTGTGTGTGTGAGAGAGAGAGAGAGAGAGGGAGAGAGGGTGAGAGAGGATGCTATTACTCTAGAACCTTCAATTTATGGTATCACGGGATTGGGTGAGGAGGGTGGAAAGCCCCTGTGGGGCCCACCACGTAGGCTGGGGAGGAACGGGATTCTCTGCAGTCGCACCCCTCCAGCTATTTCCCTTCTGGCACTTAGCCGCGGGAACACGCCCACAGTATGCGGCTCCCGCTATATCCCCGCCACGTGGGCATCCCGCACGTCTATTGGTCCACGTGTCTCTCGGTCGGCGCCCCCCCTCCCTTCCTCCACGTTTCGGCTCATCTGGAGGCCCTGCGTCAGTGCGTTGGGATGAATTGGGAAGAGACGGAACTACCCGGTCTTTTTTTCAAATTTTGTTGCTTATATTTATAAAAACTTTCAACTAAAAAATAAAATTAAATATAATTTATCTCCTGTAATATATGAAATAATTAAATATATATTTTAAAAAAATTAATATAATAAAATTATGTATAAAATTTTATCAATGTAACAAAATTCTTGACTATTCATATTTTTACAGGAATTAATGTAGTAATCTCTTGTAATATTGTAAATGAGCAAACTAACCCTTTATAAGGAAAAAAAAATCAATTTAGGAAGGTAATTTGTTTCATTTTAAATAATAAAGGGTGTAAATTGCTGTATTATAAAAAAATATAGGAGAATAAACTGCTATTTTTTAATAAGATAATAATTTGCTCATTTACAATATCACATGATGATTACTTACATTTTTTCCTATTTTTACAGTGGGTCTATTGCATTTAGTCCAGATAACATACATTACGACAAAAAACGTACAAAAAATACTGTGAAAAAATCGAGTTAATTCAGAAATTAACATAAAAATATAAATAAAAAAAATTGGAATTTTATTTTTCCTCTTAAAATTTTAGAAGAGGTGTGGGAAAATATTTAATAATAATAATATCATAAATACAAGCAATAGGGGCAAAATCGTCATTTCAAGAAGGTGAATCAACCAAACACAATAGAGGTTAGGTCAAAAAAGGTTCACATACGTGTCAAATGCGTACACTTCAATCCACATTACAGTTCCAGCTCGTGGCCTCATTTCCTCACCGTGAATCCAAAATAACAGACTGAAAGCAACGGCTAAACAACCGCGTCCACACGCTCCTCCCCTGCTCCTCACCGTACCCAATAACTGCCTCCCCCCCCTCCTCCCTACTCCGACCTAAGCACCACCAACTCTTCGTTAACAACGTCGTCCAATCCATCTACCTTTTTCGCCCTCAAATGAAAAGCATATTCCTTTCTGAAACAGAAGTGTGACCCCGTAAATACAATCCCCGTTCAGGGTAGAACAGAGATATCAGGTAGTGTCAAAACCGCGGTTCCAAGCCGGCAGGCGTTTCGTTGAACCAACTTAACAACCACCAATTCTTTGGTTCTTTTTTTACCTTTTTATTATTATTATTAATTAATAATAAAAATATTAATTAGAAAATAAATTATAAATAGTTAATTAATACATTATTCGCTGTAATTAATTAAAAATAAAATTTAAAAAGAAATAATTTTAATTAGGAATTTCTTTTTTTATTTTTTGGAGAGTATAAATAGAAACTATAAATTATCCTCTCCTTTTCCCTTTTTCGGTTTCCCAAACCCACTTTTGTTAGGATTCCATCTACTGTTCCTTCCCCTCTCTTTCTCTCTCTAAAAACTCTCTCACTATTTTCTCTCTCTCTCTCTCTCTATACATACAAAACGCGGTTGTACTTGTATCTACATCCCGCCGGAAAGCCGCGGGTTCGCCGGCGAACAGTGCTGCCGGAGAATTGGACGCTGTTTCTGTGCATATAGGACGCCGTCGTCTGTTTCGTTGGCTGTGTGACTCGGTGGGTGGAAGCGTTCCGATCTCTGAGTTTAACCCGTCCATGGAGGTTTTGTGAGAATGTGGAAGGTGTGGTAGAGCTTTTGTGGTGGTTTGGGCCCTGGATCGTGGTCTAGGGCATTTCTAGTGGGTTTTTGAGGATTTTATTGTGTGTCTTTCTCCGGTGAGAAGTTGGAGAAGACGGAGGCTGAAGGTGAAGTGTTTCGGAATGAAATGGTACGCGTGTGTATTAGTTTGTTTGTAGCGTAAGTTTACTTATGTTTCTTTCTTTTCTTTCTTTTCTGAGTTTCTGTGCTGAATGTAGATTCTGGTATTCTGTGTGGTTCCGTTTTTTATTGTTTAGATTTGAGCATTCTTATGATAATGCTCCTGATTGATCAAATTTTCACAACAGCTGTTATCTAAGTGGTCTATTTGTTGTCTTTTTGGATATTTTTGAGTGGTATTAGTTCATACACTCGATTCGTTTTGGCTGTTAATTATTTGGGAGCTTGGATTTTGTTTTTTTTTCCTTCTTGATTCTCCACGCTGGTTTCTTGCCCTCCCCCCTCCTTTTCTTTTTTTCCTCCCCTGTGGCCTTTAGTTTTTAGATGGATAACTTTTAAGTATTTTTTAGTCCATACTAATTGGTAACAATTTTTTTTCCCCTTTAAATGCATAATGAGTCCGGAGTTGGTATGTTTTTATACGGCCTTTTGCTTTCTTTGCTTAACTTTGAAAATCTTTTCGGATTTTTGTAAATTAGGTGATTATGAGAATATTTTCATTGACTGTTTGGTCAGTTCTGATGGTTTCTGAAAATATCACATTGTTTGGATCTTTTTGAGACTTCTGGAAAAATTTTTGGGAAATGAGTATTCAGGAAAGGTATTAGGGAAAGCAAATCATGTTTCAATTTGTTTCTTGAGCAGAGAAATTTTGTTCTGGAGGTCTTCTCATACAAGTTTTTGTCTTTTTGGTGGTGCACATTTTGTGCTGTTATATATTTGTTTGTTATTTGTATCATTACAGATTTAAATGTAAAAGATATTTTGTAATTGAAATATATATATGTATGTATGTATGTATGGTCATGATTAGTCTTTTCATATAATATTCTGGGGGAAAAGAACTTAAAAATTGGAATTTGATTGGTTATTCTTGGGGACGGAGAACTGTTTTGAGAAACAAAACCAAACATATTATGGCAATGTGTTAATTGATTTGGGGAGTTGTTAGTTCTCGGTCGTAGATGAGTTTTAAGTTAGCTTAGAGTTAATATGATGGTCTTTTCTGTTTATTGAAATTACAGTAGAGGGTGATGTTATTTGAAGGTTGTTTGTAGTATTTTAGTGGTTTTACATTCTTGTTTTTTGGCATGCTACCTATGAAGCCCTGGGTGGATATGTTGTTTGAAAATGTTTGTGTTATGAGTTGCTCAGAACCTTGCAGCATTGACATAATTGTTGATATTAATTCTCTTTTAGCCATCAATTTAAGAACAGCGAGTTGTTTAAGCGTGATTATAAGCCAACAGAGACAAAGGAACAAGAAGTGATAGAAAGGAAGGTTAAATAATATGGAAATATTGGATGTCTCAAGTTTTTGCATGTCAAAATTTCAGTGTAGGTTTCCTATATTCATCCTTATTGCTTATGGTTTTCTGCAGGTGGAAGGAAGGGGTTATATGTCGAGGGAAGCTAAACTAGAGTTCTTAAAGCGTAAAAGGCTACAGCAGATGAAAACAGAAAGGGCAAATGATTCCACCGGTGTGAGTATGATGATGCGTAGGAGCGGTGGAGATGCCTTAAGAGCCTCCGCTCCATGTGATGTGAGGTTATATTGTAATTCCCATACATTCTCAAAAATTGGCAGCAGCTCAAATGATAAAGATATATTTTCCAAGCGCAAAGTGGCAAAATTTGACACATCTGACTTTGAATGGACTGATAAAATTCCCGAGTGTCCAGTTTACAGTCCAACTATAGAGGAATTCCAGGATCCTTTAGTTTATCTGCAAAAGATAGCTCCAGAAGCCTCGAAATATGGTATGCTCACTAAGATATTATAGGGGTTGCACTGTTGGACCCTCATTCTTGATATCATTTCTCTTCTCATACATGGATAGGTTTTCATGATTTCATTTCATGCCATTTAAATTTAAATATCACTTGAGTTTGTTGCTTGCTCTAGAACCATAAACTTATCGGTTAATTAATTTGTTAATCACTTGTCCTTTTAAATGATTTCTTCTCTCATTATTGTTCAGTCTATTTTGGACATGCTCCTGCTCTCAGTACTTTGTTCATTCTCATTCTCATATACCTTCGTAAATTTTCCATGTATGTTCCAGTAATAGTTTCCTTAAATTGAAGAAACAACTCCTGAATTGTGCTTCAATCTTCAGTATCTGCAAGATTGTATCTCCCGTGAGTGCTACTGTTCCTGCTGTGTAGTTCTTATGAAAGAGAAAGCTGGTTTCAAATTTACAACTAGGGTGCAACCGCTACGTTTGGCTGAATGGGATAATGATGACAAAGTCACCTTCTTCATGAGTGGGAGGTGAGTGTTTCTTGCTCGTGTTTGAGATATTACACTCTTAAGTTAATTTTTCAGGCTTTGAATATAAGTGTTTTTCAGAAACTATACATTTCGTGATTTCGAGAAAATGGCGAACAAGATTTTTGCTCGTAGATATTATAGTGCTGGATGCCTTCCTGCTACATTCATGGAAAAGAATTTTGGAATGAAATAGCATGTGGAAAGACTGAAAGTGTTGAATATGCATGTGATGTCGATGGTAGTGCATTTTCATCTTCTCCTGGTGACCCGCTTGGAAATAGCAGATGGAATTTGAAGGTGTTGATTTCATAACAAAAGTTTCACTTATTTATTATTTGTGGAATGTCGTGATTAATTTTGACAGTGGATATTGAGTGCTTCTAATACGAAGAGGATGAAGAAACTGTACATTTGTATTTTTTTTCCTTTCTGATTTCATAAATTTGCTGTCCACCGAACCCAGAGTTGCATTTTGTTGTTTCATTTTAAATTTGCCTCTTGTTATGCTGGGCACACTTTATTTGGGAGATAAACTCACGCCTTCCACATTTTTCCAGTTGCTTTTCTCATATGGTCTTTAAATTTTGAGAGCCATGACCTTCAGTGCCCCGTATAGTGATTCTCTCCAAGCTCACCCTACTACTGATCATTGATCTTTGTATATGGCCTTTCTCTTTTAATTTACAGAACTTCATACGATACTCTTTTCTCATTAGGTCGTTTTTAGTTACTTTTGTTTCTCTTTTAGAATCCCTTTTATAATTTTTATTTGGAATGTAGGAGTAACTCTTTATTTATTTTATTTGATTTCAGAAACTTTCTCGGTTGCCAAAATCTATCTTGCGTCTTCTAGAAACATCAATCCCGGTAATGAATTAATTCTTTTATCTGATACTTTTGGATTCCGTTTCAATTGCTGTAAAGATTAATATTTGGTCTTATTCCAGGGGGTCACTGAACAATGCTTTACATAGGAATGCTGTTTAGCATGTTTGCTTGGCATGTGGAAGATCATTACCTATACAGGTACAGACTTTCCCTGCTTAAAAATAAAACGAGTTGCATTTTGCATGCAAGTTTATTTTTAAGTGACTAATTCGTTGGTCCACATTCATGTGCAGCATCAATTACCATCACTGTGGGGCAGCAAAAACTTGGTACGGAATTCCTGGTCATGCAGCTCTCCATTTTGAAAAGGTGGTGCGGGAGCATGTTTATAATCGTGATATTTTATCAGCTGATGGAGAGGATGGAGCTTTTGATGTCCTTTTGGGGAAGACAACTTTGTTTCCACCAAATATATTGTTAGAACATGATGTTCCTGTTTACAGAGCTGTACAGAAGCCTGGGGAATATGTAATAACTTTCCCAAGGGCTTATCATGCAGGATTTAGTCATGGTATGTCATAAAGTCACTCCTGTAGGTTGATTTCTCAGTTTATCTGTTTCTTGGTTTATTGACAATATTTTATCCTGGTGGTCTTGTGCCCCTTTTGCCTTAATAATCTACAACATAGTTTTAATCTTGTATCTTTCAGGTTTTAATTGTGGTGAAGCTGTTAACTTCGCAATTGGTGATTGGTTTCCCTTGGGATCGATTGCTAGTCGGCGCTATGCTCTGCTTAACAGGATGCCTCTCCTTCCTCAAGAGGAGCTCCTGTGCAAAGAGGCGACGCAACTTTGTGCAAGTCTGGAGCTTGAAGACCCAGATTTCAGATGCAGATTTGATATGTCAAACAGCGTCAAGGTTTCTTTTGTAAATTTAATCCGATTCCACCATCACGCTAGGTGGTGTCTGATGAAATTGGATGAATGCACTGGTGTTTCTTCTTTTTCCCATGGAACAATTCTTTGCAGCCTTTGCAAACGTGATTGCTATGTAGCATATCTGAATTGCCAGTGTTACTTGCATCCTTTGTGCCTTCGCCATGGTATAACAGAATTAATATTATCTTTTTTTTTTTCTTTTTCTCTTTTGGATACTAGAATTTATTTCTACATCTTGTTCACTAATGTTAGCCTTTTTCGTCTCCACATCAGATATAAAAACACTTGATTTGACTTGTGGAGAAACTGTAACACTGTCTGTGAGGGGAATATCTTGGATCTGGAAGCAGCAGCAAGGCAGTTTGAGCAGGAGGAGAATATTACATGAGGTTGAACAGCATTGTAGAAATAGCGACGATTTTCTACTTCTATCTAGCATATTCCCAGGAGCTGAAGATGATGGTTATATTCCTTACTGCAAGATTCCTTTTGGGTTTAAACAAGGAAATGCTCCTAACACAGGATCAGTTAAAGCATCGGGCAACTAGTCCTTCCGTGTGCAATGGCAGTGGAGCTACTAAAACTGAAACTTCTGACGATTCTGTATTAGGTCACTGCCACTGATGTCAACCGAAAGTCCTCACACAAATGTTAATGTAAGATTCATTTTATTCTCTAATTGCTCCTTAATTATTATTCTTCTGTAGAAGTATAATGGCAAAGAACAATGATAGTTATCAAAAGTTCAATTTACATGTTTTAATTATTCCTGGACTGCAGGGGCATGCGGACTCCAACTCAAGGAATTATATGTCTACCAAGTCTTCTCGTCAATTTGTCAGGAATACCTGTGAAATTTCACAATCCTCTAAGAGGGAATGTGTTAGTTCCCAAAACAAAATTGGTCAGAGTGTAGATACTAGAAGTAGCATAAACGAAGAAAGTGATGATGATTTAGAAATATTCCGTGTCAAACGAAGATCTTCTTCCAAAGTGGAACAGAAAATTGCAGAGTTCTGTGTCTGTTAATGCTGAACAACAGGTACAGATTTCATGTTTTATGTTGGTTGTTTAGCAGCGGCATTTTTCATGGCTTTATTATGATCTCAATCTGGAGAGAAATTCTATTCATCAAACTCTGTCCGTACATGTTTCTTGATATAGTGGTTCAGTGGATAAAGATTAGGCTGTTCTGTCCAATAAAAAGGCAAAAAAAATATAGGGAAAGGACCCTTTTCATCAGAAAAAGCTGGACTCTGAAGAAGTATACTCAAATTTTATTAATTTGTTTTTTCTGTCAAAATCTTGCAGATATAGTAATGTTACAAACAGCAGGAAAATCTTTTCCTCTTGAATTATGATTTTGTAATTACTGAGATGGAGATTTAATCTTTCAATCATTTATACCCAATTATTGTTGTTCAGATTTCTAGTTTGGAAAGACATGCAACTCTGCTGACTCTATGCTTGTCTGCCCGAATGATTTCTGATTTCGTAAGCTATTTGCACATGAGAATGAAAGAAAAATAGGAAAAACTGATGATTTCCATGATAACTGTAATTTGATTGAACAGAGAGTATGCTGGTATTCATGATAAGTAGAAACTGGAGACTTCATAGTACAAGAATGATAGGCACATTTTGTTTGTATATTCCTTTGGATTCTGGGAAGGTTTTACTATATCTAAGGTTAATTTCATGTACGACCATGCACTAAAGAACTTTGTGGTATGTTATCAGATTTCTGCTTTGCCATGCATTTCAAGTATTGTGTTTGCTTTATGCTATATGTGCAATTATTTGCATCTTCTGGAAATTTGGTAAGATTTCATTTTGTGTTTCGACCTGAACTCTCTACAACATCACTAAAGCCAATTTACTTGCTATTTTGTGGAGCATCTCCGACTCTTTCTTGACATGGATTTTAACTCAGGACTTTTCTCTTTTCAGAGTTTTAAGCGACTCAAGAAGCATCAACCACATGAATGGTGTTCGACTACTGATGATCCAAATCGTAATTCTGGTTCAAATTCTACTGAATCCAAAGAAGTTCCCTTGGTGGCTCAAGGGACAAATCATCCAGGGGAAGTGGTATTCCTATCTCCATCAAGTTTAAGAAAACCCCAAACGAAGAAGTGTTGAGCAAACATGGAGAAGTGCACAGAGACCAGAGACACCAGCATGAGTTGGGGAGAACGATGAGGGAACCTCCCCCGTTAGAGATTGGGCCCAAGCGCCTCAAAGTCAGAGGGCCATCGGTTTTAGGGTATGACGGAAAATTGAACTGAAATAGGCATATAACAGAAACGGAGGAGAGCTTCTTCGTCCACCTGACTGACTGTTGCTAACGACATTTGCTTTAATGGGGAAAATCTAACAACAGGGGAAAAGTTAAAAAGATTTCCGTTCCGGGAGCAGCGACAAAGATTAACCAACAATTAGATTTTAAAGCCATCTCATCACATTCTTTGTGCAAGGGGGCCTCAAATTGGGGCGGGTTTGCACGGCGACTCCTTTTTGTGGGTTCTCGGGCTGGGGTGTTTTTCGGTCTTTGGCAGGAGAACCTCTCTCTCGTCCGCACGCAGAAAGTAGATTTGTGTAGGTTAGTGCCTCTTAAGATGTACATTTGATTGATTTTGTGAGAGACGTTGCATGGGGGTAAAATTCCCCATCAAGGGCTCATTTCAATGTCATGTCTGCTGCTTCCCCTTGGTGTAGTAGGGTTCATCATTCTTTTTTGTAGCTACTGGCCCTCGCGCTTTAAGACTACCTTAATAAAAATTTCAAGAAATTCATTCTTTTGTTTCCTTCACTTTTTTGCAGTATTCTTAGTTTACTTAAATGTATTAGCACAGTTAAATTATATTTAACCATTTTGCACCTTACCCTCATCAATTATCTCCCTAAATTAAATAACCCTTCATTTACCCCTTATCTTTAGATATCCTTTAAATTAAATAAAATTTGACAAAAATACCCTTACTACTAATATTTATATTCACATTAATCCCTCTATTATTAAATATATTAATCAGTTTGAAAAGTTTATTTAACTATAATGTTATAAATTAATTAAGTACAAAATAGGTATTTTGAGTAGTAATGATAATTAGCAAAAGTTTATAATTTCACTAACTTTCAATTAATGAATAAAGAAGCATTTTTACATATTAAAATTTTGCTTACTGTATTTTAGAGTGTAGGTTCTACTCAAATAAAAAAGTTATTACCATATATATGTATCCAAATATGGATCTAATATAAAAATATTAGATGCGGATACGGGTTATATCTATCAAAATGGGATTAGGTCTAGGTATTGCACATTAATTGACAGACCTAATGTTTTGGACCTAAGGTTAGGTCAAAAGGTGAAATAAATTGTTATATGAAAAGATAAATAAATAAATAAATAAAGTAACTTTACCAACTCCCAAATTACCTCACTTGATATTGATATTTGGGTGCCAAAGCAATAGACTCGACGATCATTTGTAATATTTTTGTCTTTAAAGTTATATCTAGTGTAATGCACTAACACAAGTTTATAAATTTATTTCAATTTTGAAGTATTAACATTAATCTTATCAATATGTGACTAATCCAATATCAGAGTTATTAACATCATAAAAATAAAATTTGAAGTCAAATTGATTGATATATTTAACTATAGAGGGAATTAAAATGAATATAGCATATTATTAATAAAGGGTATTTTTGTCCATTTTCATTTCGTTTAAAGGATTATCACAAAGGGGGGGGGGGGGGGAGGGGGGCGGGGATTGAAGGTTTCTTTAGTTTAGGGGGATAATTGATGTAGGTGGTATAGTTTAGGGGTGCAAAATGTATTTAACCCTTATAAATCTACAAAGTTGTCAATAAGTTATACGGAACGATTAACGGGGGTTAAGATTAAAAGTTTATATATGCTTTTTTGTATTTTTTGACCAAACTCTAGTAAAAGGGGTATAATTATAGAGAATTGTTGGAGGAGATGTAAGTGTAATTTTGAAAGATCTGGAAAAAAAAAAATATAATTTCGTATTTTTAGAGAAAATTTAAGTATAATTAACTCTACTGATCTTCACTACTATTTCAAGGGATATAGTTGAAAATAAAATTTAGCCATATTCCAACTCTCATTAACTACTGAGTAGAGAGATCTAAATGATTCAACTCGTTTTTAACACATTATTGTTCAAGTTATTTTGAATTAATATTGAATTAGGAAAAATTACATTTGAATTCAATTTGACTATTAATATTTTAATTGGATTAAATGAATCAAACTCGATTAATTTAATATTTTTTTGCATTAATTGAATCAAAATTGAAAGCTGGTCGAACAAATTTTTTATTCATATTTAGTTTGTCAAGTTTAACAATTCCAATTCAAACAAATTTCAATCGATTGATATCAATCAAATATCAAATAAGAAAATACAATAAATCTGAGCGAGTAAAGATGTGAGAGAAATATACAGATTTCGGCACAGGGAAACTTAAGCCTCTCCTCCTTGAAGAGAGTTATTACAACAGCTGATTACTAGGAATTCTCTACTGTCTTTCAGATAGACTATAAATGCAAACATCTCTTAAACAAACACATGGAAATTGTTACATACAGTCTTGATAACAAGTCTTTTTGAGCTTTAGAATTTCCTGCCTTTGGAGACGGAGTATCAAGCACGTTATATTTCAGTCAACGAAGCAAGCGCTGAAACACAACGGTAGGGACAAATCTACGCGTACTTGTCTGCTAGGCATCAATCAGGTTGATTCTGTGAACTTATAGGAGGCGTAAGAGAGAGTGTAATTAGTCCAGCTATCATGGATGAGCTCAGCTTTTGGGTTCACGCCAGCCGCACCCATAGCTACGTGTAAAGGATAGAAATGCTCGGGCCGTGGGTGTGCAAGCTTTGCAAATGGTGCCTTCTCCTCATAGTGGTTAATATCTTCGTACCTGTGTCCAAGGGTGGGAGAAGTCGAGTCACAACTATCGACTTAAGTCGTAAACACAAGACTTTAAAGGATATCAGAAAACAGAGCTGAAACAAATGCTCCTGATGGTATAATCCATCTACCAAGCAAATTTATGCAGGGAAGTGATGTTCTTTCTGAACTTATTTCTTGATAAACATGCAGTATTTTCCAGCTACTCAACAATGAGAAGTCAGCCTCACACTTCGATTGAATGCAAGAAACAAAGGTTTAAGAGTTGCAAAAATTGTAGGTGAAATATAATCCTGAAACATTTTGATTCTTTCTCGAACACATCCTCCAAATAAACTTGCCAAATTTCTCCAACAAGTGTAACTCATAAGTAGAAGTCAGCTTGAAATTTTTTACTTGAATGAGAATGATATAAAACAATCCAGGAAACCTTTTCTGGAGGGAAATAACTTTACAAGAAAGAAAATGAAGAGTTCTCGACTACAGAATTTTTCATAACCAGGACACACAGAATTTTTTATGTCTCACTTCATGAAGTGGTTTGTAATATCCAGATGACAGTTATCCAAGCTTGTAGGTTGAATAGAAAACAGTAAAGCATCATCGGAGTACTGTAGAAAAGCTTTTTAAAACTAAAAAGAAAAGAAAAATGTAGAATGCAAAAGCATGATACAAGATAAGTCCTACACTTGCAAACTTTTGGCATAAGAACCTGCGATTTAAAACCCGAACGAATGTAAAGAGAGGCTATAGAGTGGTGGTCATACAATAAATAAACTGGCAATCCTAACATCGGCCAATGCTTTTCCTCAGGACACAGACCCTCACTAAGGTGTCTACTAATTACTTTACCACATAAACTACAATTATATTTACCTTGTTCAATACCAAGATAAGTTTTACTAAATTGGTTGTAGCAGCAACATAATTATGTGTCCAAATGGTTTCCGATTAACTGGAAAGGGAGATAGGAGCGAGCGCGCTAGACCCTTTTTTAGCTTTATTACTTTTGCACATGCTTTCTAAATCAACCAAGAAATGCACTAATGCAAGCATGTCATATCTTGTATATGAATAGATTTCAGTTATTGCCAAACTTACTTTCCACTGAGGAGGATTCTTTAAGCCAATTTTCAAACTCAGCAGCCCATGAAGCAACAGAATCATTGTTCCTTTGCATGGTCTTTAAGTTATGAGTGGCAGAACCAGAACCAACTATGAGGACACCTTCTTTCTTGAGGGGTGCCAATGCCCTTCCCAAGTTATAGTGATAAGTTGCATCCATATCCGTCTGTACGGAAAGTTGGCAAACAGGAATATCAGCATCGGGATACATAAGCATAAGAGGAACCCATGCTCCATGGTCCAGACCACGCTTCTTATCCTCATACACTCGCTCAAATCCAGCTTCCTCGAGCAGTTTCTTCACCTTAATTGCAATTCTGGTGCTCCAGGTGCTGGATACTTGAGCTGTGGAAATAGACATGGGTTGCAATTAGAAGAAGACTGAGAAGCTGATTGCAGATGAAGACAAATCACATGACTCCATCACCAAAAGAACATTCTAACATTGCGAAAATTCAAACACAGGTGCAAAGGTCTGATGCAAATGGCCTAATTGGTAGCCTGCTTGAATCCACCAAAAACCAAACAGACACAGTGAGACAAAAACACATAAATCCCGTAAGGTTATACCAGAAGGAAAGGACCACGAAGAAAGATTGTCACTGTATCAGTAATCAAAATGCTTCGTTTATGCCACAGCATATACAGTGGGAAAAAATCTAGAGAGAGTAGCTTAATTATGTTCTGCCAAGATATGCAAGTGTGCAGTTATCCTCCATTATTGCCTACTTTTACATTAAGTCCGGCATCTTCTTGGATTTTTCCTGAGTGAATCTACATACATCACGGTTTTCATGATCTTGAAACTAAAAAAGTCAACTTGATCATAGGTATCCTAAGTTCATTAGTTCACAGAGCCCAGAGACAAATTCACCATTAGAAATACATATAAAAGAATTCAAATCAAGAAAAGTTAAACACTAGAAAAAGGAGGGTAGGGAAGAGATAACCTGGTACATGGGCTTGGGAAAGCCGTAGAAATCATAGATGGTGTCTGAAGGGCCATGGACGGCGTTGACGGTGGGCTCAGTGGTCTCTCCAGTGGGCCGAAACCACCAATATGGAGTTGGGCTTCTCCGGGAACACCCTTTGCTGGAAAGCTTTGAGGAAGTGCCTCGCCGGCAACGAATCGTCGATCGACAGCGTCGGCGAACCGTGGGAGATGAAGAAGGTCTCTTTCAATCCCCCCATCTTTAATGACGTCGTGCTCAGCATCACAAAACAGTAATTCTAATTCAGCTCTCACCTTCCCAGCTTCTCTACCTCTCTCGCCTCAGCAGTGTCTTTGCGTGCACCCAATGTATTCTTGCATTGCATATAGACGCAAACACGCTCGGATACATACAACTACTCCCAATTATCAAATGCGCCAGTGGCTTCGTCGGTGGAAAACGTGATAATTTTATAGGGTTAAATGCAATTTACCCCCAGTGTTATGGAAGAAGAGCAATTTACCCCGTGTGAAAAAAAAAAAAAGGAATTTACCCCCTATGTATTTAAAAACAAAGTAAATTACCCCCGACGCGTTTCGTGTATCACACGCGCCTTTTTTTATTTTTTTATTTTTTAATTTAAAATTTAAAATAATATTTATATTCTTATTTGATAACTGTTGGATCTGATCAATCTATGGTCCAAAATTAGCTAACAAATCAACGGTGTAAATCTTATTTTAAATAATATGATTTAAATTAAATAAATAAAAATAAAATATTATTATAATTAATTTGAATATAAATTTCTATTTTTATAATAAATCTATTTACATATATATATATATATATATATATATATATATATATATATATATATATATGTATATATTGTGTTAGAGAGGAGGGTTAACCTGGTGGGAGGTGGGAGGGAGGAGGAGGAGAGGCGCCGGGCGGGAGGGGGACGGAGAGGATGGAGACGGCGGGCCAGGGAGGGGATCTGGGCGGGAGGAGAAGGAGGCGAAGAGGGAGAGGA
Organism: Sesamum angolense; assembly: GCA_034509725.1. Lineage (NCBI taxonomy): Eukaryota > Viridiplantae > Streptophyta > Magnoliopsida > Lamiales > Pedaliaceae > Sesamum > Sesamum angolense. The sequence goes on from JACGWL010000013.1 coordinate 9,300,791, forward strand.
AGAGGAGGAGGGGGCGTGAGGGGGAGAGAGAGAAAGATATGAGGCGGAGATGGGAGTGGCAGATGCGCTGCGGTCGGGATTAGGGGGTGGGGAAGGATCTTCGGCGGCGCGAGGGTCCGAAGTGCGGCATGGAGGTGAAATAAGTTGGGGCGCATTCGAAGCGTTGAGGAGAGTCGGAAAGGGGGTTGCGAGGGTAGGTTAGGGAAGTTGGGTTGGGCGGTAGGCGGCGTTAGGGGAGGGTGTGTGTGGGTCGGTGGCGCGGTGGGGAGGGAGATGGCTTGGGGTGGTGGGTTGTGCGGCAGGGCGGCGGTGGTCGGTGAGGTGAGAAGAAGAGGGAATCTTCCCTTTATATATATATATATATAATTTTTATATATTATATTATATATTATATATTAAATATTTATTTATATATAAATATTATGTATTAATATATTTAATTAAATATATATAAATAAAATAATATTTTAATGGTTAAAAAATATACTCAGATGCATTCGGGGCGCGTGTGATGCACCGCTGGATTGAGGGGGTTAATTTGCTCTATTTATGAAGACACAGGGGGGTAAATTGCTCTTTTTTTTTTCACAGGGGGTAAATTGCTCTTTTCTCATAACACAGGGGGGTAAATTGCATTTTTTCCTAATTTTATATATGTTTCCACTTATTACATAGAAATCATGATGATTTACTCCACTTGCATTTTCTTACCATGCCAACTAACCCGAATTCACTCCAATGAATCCAATATAGTAGACGCTCGAGAACAAAATTCACAATGTTATGAATATATTTGTTTATTTGTGGGTTAAAAGCAATTTAACCCCAGTGTTATCTTATATAAGTAATTTATCTGCCGTGTTGTAAAGAAAGTAATTTATCTTGATGTGATTTAAATAAAAGTGTACACTGCCTCTCTGCACACTAACTTAACATACATTTTTTCATCGTACGAAAATTAGGAATTTCTTTTTCTGGAGAAACTCATTCATTTCAAACCCTAGATCTAGGTAAAAGAAACACTAAATTGACCGTTTAATTAAATAAGATAGTGTTTAATCTTACAAAAACTAGTATTACGAAAGTATGTGATTGGATTTTATGGGTCTTTTAACCCTTTTTTTTTAGTTGTTGTAGATTTGATTTTCTGAATTTTTTTTCTATGTCGGGTTTTTCACTATTAGAGATCGAACAAGAAGAGTGTAAATCTAATGTATTTTGTCTTAGGTATGTTGTACATTCAATTTTTTTTTTCTTTTTTCTTAGTCGTTATTAATATGTCCTTTGTCTTTTTTTTTTTCTTTTTCTTTTTTGTTGTTTTCTGTGGATGAAATGGAGAACATACAAGAAACATGTTGGATTTGCAACATGAGGATTAGTAGCATCTATATTTATAATTTATGGTATGTATTCTAATTTTTCGGACAAACATGGGGGTGCAACATTATACCTAATTACCACTAATTATCATACTCTTCCCTTAATTACAATCTTTCTTATAATATATTTTTTTAGTTATCAATATAATATGATAAATTTCACAACGATATAGGCAATATCAAAAGATAATATTTACCCTTCCCAAATGTCCTTGTATCCAATATCTCAAAGGAGAACAATAGAACAACAAAACTGTACAGAGTTTGAGGGTACTTTAGACCTAGAGGTTGCCGAAGATGGTGGGAAAAGGTTGAAGATGTGATGAATTTAGTGGATTGTACTCCAGAGAGTCGACTTAAGTACATTGTTTCTTTGTTAATTGGGAATGCCTTAATTTGGTGGAGGTCTTTAAAGAGGGCATATGAGTCGAAGGAGATAACTTGAGCTGAGTTTCAGAGAGAATTTAAGGATTAATATAGACCCAAGATGTATCGAGACAAGAAGAGAGTGGAATTCTTAAACTTAATATAAGGGGATGAGCAAACAGTGGCAAAATATGAACTTCATTTCGCTGCACTAGCTAAGTATTGTACTAGAAGCAGTGGTGACACATGAGGTTTATTGTTACCGTTTTAAGCAGGTGCATACGTCTGTGCAAGTAACTGTGCTTGGGCTTGTGCTTGAGCCTGTAGGGCCATCTGAAGATTTATGCATATGCAGGTGGTAACTCTGTTGTTGGAGTACCACCGAGAGTAAGTGGAGCATCAACACCAACACTCTCTTGACCTATCTCCACCCCACCTACGTTCCCAGGTGTAACTGAGCCCTCAACGGACTCCCCTGACTCTTCCCTACTAGCTACTAGGTCAGTAGATGCACCTTGAGAAGCCATCCTACATTAAACAATCCAACCATTAAACACACCTCACAATCAACCTATCACCATACCATAGAAAACGTAAACCTGCTTTGATACCACCTAATGTAACACCCCCTGCAATATTATACCTAATTACCACTAATTATCATACTCTTCCCTTAATTACAATCCTTCTCATAAGATACTTTTTATTTATCAATATAATATGTATAAATTTTTACGAGAATATAGCCAATGTCAAAAGATAATATTTACTCTCTCCAGATGTCCTCGTATCCAATATCTCAAAGAAAAACAACAGACAACCAGCTGTACAGAATTTTAAATACAACTCGACAAAAGACTAGCATATTTAATAATCACACAGCCAAAGTCTTTGCTTTCAGATGTCACAGCTGACTCACCTAATAAGAATAACAGCACGACTCACGGTTCAATGTGGCTAGTAAGTATGACCTATCTCCTGAAAAGTACATGGCAAGACGTGAGCTGCCTGCTTAGTAGGTATAGCTAACCAGTCTATATATATACACACACGCAACAAGTCACATATAATACAATCACCTTAACGCACAAATATTTGTCATATAGTAACAGCAAATGTAAGGAATAACACATGTTCACAACTATACTTACGTTATTGTTGTTCTTCTGAGGGCCTTGCTTACTCTAATTGGAATACATCGGTCAATGATTTTGCCGGCCATCATCATCTCAGTAAATGTCATATCATATACAACACATGATACCCATTGTATGTGATATTCCACACTATTTATCCCAGTGTGTAGCAATATCAGCATAGGACATCACAACAAACATGGCATCCCCACACACACCCCAGTGTATAGCTAACAACACAGGATACTCCCCGCTACTTGGAATACCCCGATACCCTACGCGCCATAGTACCTAACTTAATTCATTTATTTTTTATATCACATCATCAATTACATCATCATCAATCATATCATCATAAACTATTGACTATGCTTCCAACTGGGTAAGCACCATCTTTTATTTCAATTCACAACAACAATATCACTAACTTCAACATTCAATTCCATATAATAATTATTTTCTCATCGATAACTTTTCCATTCGATTTCATTCACCAATCAGTTATACGATCGATCACATAATCATTCATCTGACTTTCGTACAACAACACACAGATAAACACACAATAATAATGTTACAGATATCCAAGCAATCTAGACAAATAGTCGACATCCACAGCCAATTATATAATTAATCAATATATTATATCATAATATAAATATATAATATGTTCACAGCAATAGATTATATAGCACCAATATATATATATATATATAAATATCTATATATATATATATATATATATAATATTATATATATATATATATTATATATATCCCATTAGCTATATTTACCTCAAATCTCACAACAACTTTGTTCACACAAAAAGCTGCTCAACCCCCTATTTTGTCGTCACGTCCTATAATAAAATATTATACGTATAATCAATATATTGATAATATCATAAATATAAATCTAGCAAATTCAGTAATTTAATTAACCAACTATATTTTTTTTAGATCAATTGTGATATTTAATTTGACACTTATTTAAATAGCCAAACTCATAAAATTTTCCGATTAAACAGTACATCGATCAGTATAAACTATATTTAATAAATAGACTAATTAAATAATATAATTATATAAATTAATATAAATTAAAATCTAAAATTTCTTATCTCAAGTTTTTTTTTTTTCGTTTTGCAGAAAGAAAGAAAATTACAACAGTTGTTTTGTTTGTTTATGAGTTAAAGTTTTCAATTGTATGTGTGTATAAATTAATACTTGTGTATTAAAATATGTAAAGGGGTGAGACGGTGGGGAGTGACGGCCCCACCCTTCACATATTATATATATATATATATATATATATATATTTTTTATTTAATTTAAATTTTTTCTCAAAATACCCATTACGTTCTACTTAATTTCTTAATTATTATAATTTGCTCCCAATTATTATAATGAACTCTAATTTACTCCATTCAAGTTTTAATATATTTTAATTTCAACCTATGATTTATTTATAAATAAATTCAAATTTTTTTAATAATAACTAATTAGTATCTCAATTATGTACAAAAATCTGCGGACGTCACACTGTGTTTAGGGGAACAGGGTGAAAATAATGAGGGGCAGTGGGTAGAGGGACAGGGACATGTTGTTGTGGGTGTTGAGACTGTGACTGAAAAAATGAATGAAATTGTGAGTGAAAAATTAAATGAAAATGTGTCTGAAATGAATGAAAATATAGGGAGAGATAAAGGTAAGAGAAAACAATATGAAAGATTTTAAATGAGTCCTCATCATAGTTTGATGATTCATCTGATGAAGACTATGTACAATCAAATTCTGAAACTGATAGTGATACATATAGTCTTGTGTTAGAATTTATTAAGGCTGAAAGTGATGATGACATCTTTTTGAATAAAAATCCAAGCAAAAGTGATTTAATAAAGAAATTGAAAAGAGTGATGAAAGATAAGAAGAAAACTGTAATGACTGAACAAATATCTGAATCTGAGTATGGGGATTGGGTTAGCAATAATGGGTATAAGGAAGATTGGTTAGGTTACTAGGTAGTGATGATGATTCAGTTGATAAACATTATGTGTTTAAAGATCCACAACAATGAAAGATTTAAATTTAGTTGTTAGAGTGAAATTCAAATATATTGCAGAGTATAGGTCTATTTAAGGGATTGGTGCGTAAGAAATGGCTACGATATTGAATTTGGGTGACTGCCAAATGTAAAGTAGAATCCTGTGAATGGAGGATTCATGCATCACCAATAATGGGAGGACCTACTTTCCAAATAAAAATAATAAAAAATAATCATACATGTGCAAGAACTTATGATATTAGTCTTACCAATTCATCATACTTGGCAAAAAGAATTGAAAAATCAATCAGAGATCATTCTAAAATTCCGATCCAACAATTGAAAAACAGAATTTTAAGAAAATATAATGTGGATGTGAGTAGATTAAAAGTGATGAGAGCTAAGAAAAAAAAAACCTTGAAGTAGATTAGGGGGGAGGATGCAAAACAATACAAATACTGTGGGATTATTGTGAAACTGTAAGAAAATTAAATCCTAGTAGCAAGATAATTCTTACAAAGCTTGAAAATTCAGATCCTCCCATTTTTGAAAAAATGTATTTCAGTTTGTGGGCCTTAAGAAAAAGGTTTTGGAGGGTTGTAGACCAATCTAAGGTTAGATGGTTGTTTTTTTTTAAAAACTTGTTATGGGGGTCAATTACTTGTGGCTGTTGGAAGGGATGTAAATGATAATATGCTTTCAATTGCAATAGTTGTTGTGTAATCCGAAAATAGGGAGACATGGTTATGATTTGTGGGTGAATTACTTGATGCCATAGGGGTTTGGGGATTAGTAAATGGAGTTTTATTTTTGACAGACAAAAAGGAATAATTGAAGCTTTAAAAGGCTTGATGCCTGACAGTGAAAAGAGATTCTTTATTAGGCACATGTATCAAAATTTTAAGCTCAAATTGAAATAAAAAAGTTAAAGGAATGCTTATGGAAAGCGGCTTCAACTGCTAACAGGAAAGATTTTGAAAAATACATGAAGAAATAGAAGAAATTGATCCTAGTATCAATGATGATATTGAGACTGCATCTGTCTGGAAAAAATCAGTCCTGAAACATTGGGCAATGTCCATTTTTTATGCATAGCATAGCAAATGTGACATTCTATTGAACAATTTATGTGAAAGCTTTAACAACTACATCCTTGAGGCAAGAGATAACCAATCATTAACATGTTTGAATGGATTAGGACCAAATTGATGTCTAGGTTGCAACACAAAAAGGATGGTATGGAAAAGTATGGGTCCAAATGTGATAAAATAAAAATAAAAATAACAAGTAACAATCACAAGCTAGGCATTGTTTCAATAGGTGGTGTGGGGGTTTTGAATTTGGAATAGACCATATTTTAGATAAGTTTGTGGTTGATTTGGAGAAAAAACATGCACTTGTGACATGTTAGTTGATAAGCTTGCCATCCTACCATGCATGTGCGACAATTGGGTAGAAAAGATAATTTTTTTTTAAAGATTATGTTGATGATTATTACACCAAATTAACATTTTTCAGGGTGTATAGTGAGATAAATCTTGTTGTACATGGTGCAAAAGACTACATAACCACAAGTTTTGAACCCTTCAAACCACCCTATATGAATAAAAAGAGATGTAGACCTAAAGAAGCTAAGGAGCAAAGATCCTAATGAGTTTCAATCAACCTCAACCCGGAAGGGGTTGACCCACTTGCAGCAAATGCTGAAAACTGCCACAACAAGGAGGTTGCAAGAATCACATTCACCCCAAGTCTAAGCTTTTTAAGATATCTTATTTCTTTGCCTATTTTCCTAGTTTTTAATTTTTTTAAATCTTAGTACACAATATAATTTAATTCATCTAATGTATGTTTTAGGAAAGTATTCCTGAAAAAATACCTCATGAGTCTCAAACACCACCTGTGAGCCAAGAACCAACAATGGTAAATTCTGTTTTAAGGGTAAATTAAGCTAAATTATGTTTTTCATTGTATAGCCATCTAATCAGTTTTTTTGGTAACTTTTAGAAGGAACCAACAAATTTCAGAAGCAAGTAGCAAAAACAAAGTGGTTAACAGTCTCCATCATGCACTGCACCAGCAGTAAGTTTTGTATTTTTTGGATTATTTTCTGAGAATTCAATCTCAAGAAAAAAATTGGACATGTTCTAGGACTTTTTTTGCAGGACCAAATGGGCTATCAAAGCCTAGGAATGCAGCGCTGTTGGGAAGCAATGCAGTAACAAATCATTCAATGAATTCAAATAAGACATACCAGAAAAGGCCTACAATATCAGAAATCGTGGACAAATATAGTTCTTGAATGTTTGATATATTTATTATGTTGGTGCATGAAATATTTTTGTACAAAATTATGAAGAATCTGTGTTCACATGTGGATAATTCATGTCAAGATGTGTGTTGATTTTTGTGGATTATGGAATGTTCTGTAAAATGCAATAGTGGATAGTTCATGTCAAGATGTGTGTTGATTTTTGTGGATTATGGAATGTTCTGTATCGATGCAACAATGCTACATTTTTATAGTTTTGGTATCATGCAATATATATAACTTTTATTTTTCTGCAGTATCAAATTTATGAAGTTTTAATTTTCTGCAATTTAAAAATTTTGAAGTTATAATTTTCTACATTCATGTACTGCATTTGTACATGTACAAAATAGATTTGTTATTAGGATAGATTTTGGTTCATTACAATATTTTTCTGCAATTGGCAACATGCCAAATATACCAGATTTCATAATTTATTTTTAGATATCAATTACAATATTTAAACATTAATTAGAATATTTAAACATCAAGATGCTATAAGCACAATTTTATTAACAAAAGGGAAGGGTCGCTATAATTTTATTTGGACAAGAGAGGATAAAGTTATAAAAAAATAGTAAAAAATGAGTGAATTGGACAAGAGATGGCAAAATAGTAACAAAAATAATGAAAAATGAGTGAACAAGTCGCAGTGTGGGCATGTGTACCATACTTGGGGCTTTAGGGGGCTTGTTTCTCTATTTCAAAAAATACAGGGAGGTAAATTGCTCTTTACTTTTTCATAAGGGGTATCGCGCACATATTGTATAACACATGGGGGTAGCTTGTATTTTCCCTATTTATATGTGTATGTTCATATTCTAAATTTATTTTATAGGCAATATTTTACTTTTTGTTCTGTAAATATAGGGTTGTTGTATTTTTTATCCTTTATTTTTTTAATAAACATATTTAGTTTTGTAAGTTTAGAACTTTTGATATATTTAGTTCTCTGTGTATTTTAGTAAAATATATTTGGTCCTTTATGTTTAACAAGTATGACACTTTAATTCCTTTTTATTCCTAAAAATAATAGTGGCCAGAAAAAGTTTAGTGAAATGCACGCACAGCTTCTTGGGTTTTACCTACTTAATGTTATTCACAAGAAATATACACACATGCTCAACATCGCAAACGCTAATTTCTCCCAAAACTTCCAATTTCTACTTACAAACCCTAATTTTTCTCCCAAATCCCCCTAATTATATTCTTGAATTCCCCTCCAATTCTATGTTCGAAACTGCACAAATTATGAAAGGATATTCGGGATGACGTGTTTCTTTTGTGAGTTTTTTGTTTGATTCTCGGTAAGATTTCGAAATATTTGAGAATTATTCAATGCTTTCTTTAATTGCAACTGCGGTAGACATGCTCGGTTAAGGATAAATGATAGTCCAGGACGGAGGTTTCACTCATGTAAAAGTTATGAGGTTAGCTAATGATTTTATTTATATAATTTAGATTGTGTTTATATCATAATGTCTGTGATTAAATTAAATTCTGCCATTTTTTTCCTTTTCATGAGGATGTGACTTTTTCTTATGGAACGATCCCCCAACGTGTGCAAGATCAAAAGTTAGAATTCTTGGATTGTTGTGAAAGAGTAGTGTGCAATATGTTGAGATTGTAGAATTGAAAAGAATGAACAATGATAAAGATGCTCAAATCTTTGAATTCGATAGGAAAATGAAAGCTAAAGATGCTTATGCCAGTTGAAGAAGGAAAACCGAAGTCAAGAAGGTGTAATTGCTAAGTTGGAGAGAAAGAACAGTGTAGTTTGGATGATGCTAACAATATCTTGGTTAGTATTTATATGGATCATAGTAGCAAAAGGTTAAGAGGGTGAATGGCTAGTCCATTTTATTGAGAATCACCCTATATGTATATATCATGGTTATAGACATTGTAAAACTTGATGTACCTGTAATGTACCACTCGTTTAGTGAAGAAATCATAATATTGCAACAATTTGAGCCAAATTGATCAATCATCATTCAACAATTCGTGCAAAGTATTGGGAAAATACAAAATCTATCAAAACATTGTCCTATCCTTCAAACTATCCAACGAAAAGGGACAAAAAAAATTGATCAACATATTATGTATTTTTCATCATGTGTTCACCAAAAAATTGATAAGATGTTAATAAGCTATATCAACTTTACAGTGCCAAAAACAGACAAAGTATTGATCAACTTTACTAGTGCAAAAACAAACAAATTTTCTCCTGCTACATCTAAACAAATGAAGTAATCATTTTTGCTTCCAATCTTCATCTGTTTTCCACTTCTACCATAAGTTACATATCTATTTCCTCCTTTTATTAGCACTTTGGGTTCTATCGTTGTGCCGAACTCCTGACTTAGTGGTAAATGTTGTTGGCCAGAATTTGCTGTTGGATTCTTTGGTGCCATTGGATGTTTGCCCTTTCCTTTTGAGCCTCGTCGTGCCCTTAATCCTGATGGTCCTAGTATTGGTGGCTTTGGTAAATTTTGTGCCATTGTTTGCTTAGAATATAAAACAAATACAAATTAATGAGATAATATATTATTTGCATTAGAAAATATATTAATTGTACAAGTTATTTGTACCTCTAGTTAAAAATTGGGCACATGCAATTCAGAGATGGGCACCTCCAGTTCAGAAAGGTCTAACTCCAATTTAGCTTCAACAACTAAACCTCTAGCTTCAGAATTGTGTGCATTCTCTTGTTGTGGTTGTGTGTTTGATGAAGTACCAGTGCTTTGTGTTTTCTTCCTTTGACCTATTTGGAAGCAAGGTCTACAATTAGTTTTGGAGGCTAATAACATAATGAAAATAGAAAGTAAAGATAAAGAAAAATTAAGTGCTGACAGTCCTTATTTTTGCAGCATTTGGTTGATCTGTACACTAATCTATAAGCTCAGCTTCTGTAGCTCTTTTGCTTAGACAAGTTCTTTGGTTGTGCTTCTCCTAACCTCAAAACTTATACTGTACAGTCACCTATTGTCTTCTCATTTTTATTTGGCTCTTTCTTCCTTTTGACCCTTTCTTCTGCTTTTTGACTAACTCATCATCTTTCTCTCCTTCTTGCCTTTGGAGGTCTTCCAGCACCTCTACCAAAATTTAGAGGCAAAAGTGGTATGTATGCAGTTTTTTCCCCAAAAATCAGGGCCATTAATAGGTTGTATGGCTCATCCACACACCTTTAAAAATGCCTCTACTTTATAGCTTTGATGTACATAATCTTCAAGATCATGTACTTTACTCAAAATAGCAACCAAAGCATGCTTGTATGAGATTCCTGTCAAATATCATTTCTTGCAAGCAGAAGAGCGTCTAGCAAGGTCCACACTTAGTCTTGAGCTATCAAAACACTTAATTTCATAGCGATAGTCATTAGCCTTTAAAGGAATGCAATCTAAAACTTTGGCCATGTTTTCTTCAATGCTTGGACATATTTTTTTGTCCCCCTATTTGTTCTTGGCCCTGTCTTTGCTTTCTTGCAACCTTATCGTAAAATACTCCCTAAACCATTCAAACATTGTTAAAATAAACTTTTCTCTTGCTTCCAAAATGATACTATTGAATGTTTCACAATAGTTATTCAAAAGCATGTCACATCTTGGATATGGAGTAAAATCTGACCTACTCCACTATGTAGGTGGCTTATCACTATGCCAATTTGCTGCATTTGATCAATCTCATGAAGTTCTTGCATTTTTCTTCTAAATTTTTGAGGTGTTGTTGCCTTTGCTGCCTTCTATGCTTGACCCATAAAACCAGTCTTATTGAAATTACCATTCATGTGTCGGACACAAAATCTATGATCTGAGTTGGGAAACACAATTTCAAATGCTTGAATTAACCCTTTTTGCTTGTTTAAGATAAAAGTGTATTCATAGTGTCTTTCAATATTTAGGTCCTACCTTAAAAGATTAAAAAACCATTTCCTAGTCACCCTTTTCTCAGATGACATAACAACATATGCAATAGGATAGAGGTTGTTATTAGGGTCCACTCCCACTACAGTCAATATAATCCCACCCTGAGGTCCCTTTAGGTGACAACCGTCCACTCTTATCAGTAGTCTACAACTAGTCAAAAATCGTTCTTTCAAAGCTTTAAAGCAAATGTACACTTTTGCAAATTTTCTACCACCTGCCCCATCATCGATTGTGCTCATTCATATAGTTGATCCAGGACTTGATCTTCTTAATTCCTCAGCATAGTTCCACAATTTTGAATATTGTTCATTTGAACAACCCTTCATCTTATTTAATGCTTTCGTTTTTTTTTTCTCTCCCTTATAGGCTTGTTTTTTAGAGACATGACATCTAATGACTCTCAGTACATCATTTTTTAAACCTTTCACATTCCTTTTAGAATCACTCCTAAATTTTTCTTTATATTTTTTTGAGTTATCATTTTTCACATGATACAATTGACCATATCTGTGCTTGTTGTTATACTCTCTTACAACAAAAGAACTCTTAGTTCCCATCTTTAAAGCCTGTATTTCCAATCATTAGCAACACATTTGGCATAACGTTTTATATTATCATTTTTTGTGATCTTGATATTCCAATGTGTTTTGGTTGCAGGTGAATGAATAGCATTTCCGAACTCTTTTTTGTTGCTAAACAACATACCTAACGTAAATACAGGATCATATGGTTCTTTAGCATCGAAAATAGGGTTATGTTCATGGACAATTAGTTCTTTATCAGAGTTTCCTTGTTCATAATTAGAGCCTAAAATTGATTTCAAGTTAACCTCACTACCCAATAAGTCATCTTCGTCCATATACTGATTTCATAGCCATTTTTTCTCTCGATCTCAAGCCTTGTTTCATTTTCAAATAAGTTAATATTCTCGCCCTCAATCTCTATTACATGATTTTCAGTCCCATAGCCTATCCATTCCTCAAAATTTTCAAAGTCACTATCAACCAAATCCTTAGAATCTTCAACTACCTCTTCTCATCCACAAGTTCAGGTACACTACACTCGCAATCATCTGTACTATATATCAATTTTCTTGCTTACTTCATCTTGGAAACACATGCTAACCAACTCATCTGCAGATTATATTGATTTGAGACCATTATCATCCAACCCAAAAATAGTTTTTGTTTCGCAACAACTCTGCTTTATGTGTCAACTCATCTAGGTAACTAAGGAAAATATAATTTCAATCAATATAATCAAATAGGGGCAAATTTTCTCCAATATATTTTGGAGAAGGCATATTGCAAACTTCAACCCCATGGTGAACTTTAATAGTAACAATAGGGCATACATCTTATGTTCATTGAAAGGGAAAAAAGAAAAAACTCAGCAATGATGTACACTAAAAAATTACCATATATATTATGCTTATCATTTGGGATTATTAAACAATATAACAACTAGTTGACAAAAATTCATTAAATAATCATCCACTATATTCATAAAACAATGCGAAAAAGTACATACACACATTAATCAACATCTTTTATTAAAAAAATAAGAGGCTTTGCTTTTTTCATTCAGGCTTTGCGAAAAAGTTTTTTATTAAAAAATAATCACCGTATTCAGGTTTGGCCCATGTGTTTTGTCTCTAATCCGCAACATTTTCGCCAAAATCAAGCTTTATGTTTCTCTCTATCGTGCACTCCAAAATGCAATAAAATCAGTTTCTCTATGTTCTTTTCATGAGATTTGCCCACATTCAAACATATTATGTAAATTTTTGTTATTTTTAAGTAATCATTCGGGGGATTTGGAAAAATTAGGGTGGGATTTGGGGAATGCAAGGGGAAAATTAGGGCAGGCTTTGATTGTTTCTAACTGGGGGTTTGGGAAAATGAAATAGTCTAATTGTGTTTAGTAAATAACGTGTGAAAATATACGCCTTTCCTATGGTAATATCTCGATCTCCGATAAAGGACTAAAAATATCACACTTGTTAAATATAAATGATTAAAGTTATTTTACTAAAATACACACATGATTAAATCTATTTAGTCAATAGATACATGACTAAATGTCTAAAAAGTTCCAAATTTACAGGACTAAATGTGTTCAATAAAAAGAGTAAAAGATGAAAAATGCAACAACCCTATAATTACATGATGAAAAGTGAAATTTCACCTATTTTATTTCCTCATAAGTTAAAGTTTGTTGTTTGTGATTTCTTTTATCTTATTTTGATTATTATGTCTTTTGTATGGTTCTATATTTTATTAAGAAAACCATATATTTGGTTGTAAATTGAAGCATATAAATAGGTGACATCATTTTTGTTTTTGGGTTTAAGGAGATAGGGAATGAAAATACTTTCTTCTTCTTCTCTTACCTCTGAAATGGGGGCTTTTTGTCCCAAAACTTCATCTTCGACTTCTTGGAGGCTTTCCACTAGCGCCATTAGGCTGTCAAAGTTTATTTTATGATAGGTGACCTTTTCTATTCATCAATCTTTCTCAAGATAGTAATGTAATGATGAATATAGTAAGTGTTCAATAGATTGGAATTGTGCTTTGTTGTGCATACTACTGTTACTTATGAGTAGTTTTACAATGAGATCTCCCATGCGCTTTGAGATAGTTTAGACACTTTAAATTTATGGTCAAAGCAAAAGATTGACAGAGAAGGAATTTCTTACATCGATTAGTAGAGTAAACACATATCGAGTATAAACCATAGATGCCTAGTCAAGGATGAGAATCGATGTCTAATTCCATGCCCTAGACTAAGGTCGGAAGACGGTTGACAATATGACTGTTCCTGTATGAAACTCAGAGCCTTAATGTTTAATCCACTATTCACCTAACCTTAATGTTTAGTCTCTAGATGACCACCCATGGTAACAGGCTATTTTTTATTTTTGGTTAATAAAAAATAATTAATTATATTGAATTTAATTAATTATATTGATCACACTTGCCCAAATCTAATTGAATCTAAAGAGTTACGGATAAATCACTAGAAAGTGATAGAATTAATACAAAATTAATTTCAGAAGAGGATAGTTAATTTAATTTGAGTAAATTAATTTTTGGAAATTATAAATGATTGAATCATTTATGTGGAGTCATTCATTGTATGAATGATCCAAAATTCAGTTGATAGATTAATTAAATTTTGGATTTGGCCTTTAAATTAATTGGATTAATTTAAGAGGCTTGAACTAATTAATTAGTGAATTATTAATTAAGTAATTAGTAGATGGACTTGTCTAATAAGTGAATTTGATTCACTAATTAGAATTGGGTTAGAAATAATTAGTTGTACTAATTATGGTTAATTTAATTAATTAAGTGGGTTGGACTCATTTAATTAATTAACTGTATTTTGGTCTTGTGAATATTTAATTGAATTAAATAATCACTTAAAATTTTTTTGTTGGGTTTTTATTTAATTAGATTAAATAAATGAGCCCAACAGAATTAGTTATTGCGCTCAATTTAATTTGCTAGGACAAATTAATCGAGTCCAGTCCAAATGCACCAAGCGTAGCCCGTGTTGACATTGTAGGTCAACTTAGAGAGTAAAAGTGGCTACTATGGTTTAATTTGAGGATGAAATTAGGATTTGAGAGGTGGTGGAATCTTGAAAAGTTGGTGGAGATAGGGAAGTGATCAAGTTGACTAGATATTTTTTCTTTTTGCTCACAACTTTACACCAACTCTTTTATAACCCTAATTTCACAAAACCTAAACTTTTTTTCTCTCCCCAAGTGCTAAAAAATTTGGTGCTCCATCTCTCATATTCTTCTTGGTTTAGAACCAAGTAAAAAACAAGGTAGATCAAAAAAATACACAAAGCAATAGTGTAGTTTTTCGATCCGTCTGCCCAAATTTCTTCCTCCTAGCAAGAGGACAAATCCTATATTCCCAGTGTGGTGTGGATGACTTTAGAGGGCTTCTACGTTGAGTTCTAGCATGTAGGGATCTTGGAGATTGGAATCAACGCGTATAGCTGATCGATGATATTAATAAGGGTAATGTTTCCATTCAAATATTGCCACCTCATTCTTTTTCTCCATAGCCAAACCTATTTATTTCATTATTGTATTTTTAATACTTAGAGCTTCTGGAACGTTCTTGGGCTGATCGACTCCCTTTCAGTCTAAAGCCGACTTCTTTGCCTAGGATTGGAAGAAATCACATCCAATAGTCTTTGGGAGAGGGAGCTAGCCCACGCCTTTGGAGTAGCCGACAAGACCTCTAGGTCTATGGCATTAAAACGCCGAAGATAGTTTCTTAGGGATTCCTACTCCTTCTAATAGGTCGTCTTTTGGTTTCGCTTGCTACTAGCAAATCGATGCAAGAAAGGGGAGTGAAACTCCTGAAAGGTTCTAATTGAACCGGTTGACAGTTGGTTGAACCATTGTTGTGTTGTCTATGCAAACGTAGTAATGAGTACTCAACATTTGACACCATTAGTATAGTAGTGAAGTAGGGCACATTTCAGACCAAGACAGATGCTCCTGAGGGTCCTTGGTCCCCTCATACTCCACTATAGTTGGGGTTTGGAAATTAAGAAGAAGTTCATCCACCAAGACATCCTCATTGAAAAAGACGCCTCCATGTTCTTCTAGCAGGACTCTTAGGACACGGTGCTGCATATCCTGAAGTCCTTTTTGCAGTTGTTTCAAGTAACCCATCTATTGATTTAGGACCTCGTCCTGTTGTTGAACAAGTGCCCTCTGCTCTCTACAAGTTAGTCAAGGCTTCTCTAGTAATGGGGACAGAGGCCTCTGCAGCCAGGGGCCATAGGGGCACTTGGGGGTACGATGGCCATTTATAGACGCATCGCTGCCGCAATCATTTGCTGCATCGTTTCTGTTATCGATTCTTTCAGTTTCCAGTAGTCCCATAGATAGTCTCCCAGAAAAAGTGTCCAAGGAAGTGTTGTTGCGAGCTAATCTACAAGGTCCACAGGATCAAACGACCGCCCCTACTCTAAGGCTAACAGGGAGCAGATGTGGCCCGATACTATTTGTAAAACTTGGGTATTCCCTCATAGCGTTAATAGCTTTCTGCTTCCCCATCCCGCTGTTTGGTGCTTCCACAAATCTGATGTTGTAGTTTTTTATTTTTCACAAATAACGTCACTTGCTGTTAACAAATGTTGCTCGTATGGATTCGTTCAATTTGAGATCTTTAGGCCGAGCTTTTTGCAAATCTTGGAAATGAGGCCTGCAAAAAATATATCAGTATTCCAACGCTCAAGTCAGTAAACAACGGTCAGAATAAGCTTTAAAACTACAAAAATTTAATTTGAGATAATAATTTAGTGTGAGAGTGCTTTGAGCAATAATGTTTTAATTGTGTGCAAGGTTAAAAAACACATGACCTTTCACCGAGGGGGTAAGCCCCTCTTTTATAGTTTTTACCTTTTGTCGGTTAAGGGAGTTCGATCCCCCAGGGGCTGGGGAAACTGGTAACCAAGATATAGGCTCCAACATTTTTGGAGAGGATATTCAAATCACCGAATTTTGGGGGGCTTATCCTTTAAGGGGATAAACTTCTCGCAGGATGAGCTTCCGAGACTCCTATGGGAAGGTTGAAATAACTCCAATGATCTTCCTAGATCCTTGGACATACTTCGTGGCTAGGCAATTGCCATCCCTCCCAGCTGTTCGTCTGAGGTTTAGCCATGTGTGGGCTAGAATTTCTCGACGTCCAAGTTGTTGCCAGATCAGCCCCCTCCCTAGGCCTTCCATGAACCCCCACAAGTTTTCTCAAGCTTTTTTCGCTTAACAGGTCTTCTGCGGAATCTAGGCCTAAGATTTTTTCTTTTTAGACCGTGTGTAGCATTGGGTCCTCCTGGACTTTTCCCAGACATGGTTATTTTTTGGGCCGTGATATGTTTGGGGCATCATATATACTGAAGTGTTTAGGGCATATTTAAGTACTATATATGATGTATCATATCGAAACTAATTCTACATTAATATGTTTAAAGGCATCCTGCATCACAATTCGTAGTAAGATTATGGGTATATGTGTAAGTATACAAAATTTATTGTCAATTATATGTTAACATGTATAATATATTTTTGGGTAAATTACATCTACCTCCCCTGAGGTTTGGCATAATTACAAATACTCCCTCGTTGTTTGAGAAATTACAAATACCCCCCTAATTTTAAGGACCGTCTAACAATTACCCCATCTATGCATTTTTTATAGTGAACTGACCAAAATACCCTTATGAATTAAAATTTATAATTTTATTTATTTTTTTTAAAAAAAATTTTTTTATCAACTAAGGCGATAATTTTTTTTTATAATTTTTAAATTTTTTTCATCCATCCCATTCAATATTTTTATAAGATTTTAATTTTTTTAAAAAAATAAAAAAATATTGTAGGGGCAAAGTTGACATTTCTATGCCTCCATCCAAGGATTACATAATTTTATCAAACATTAGGGGGGTATTTGTAATTTTTCAAACAACGAGGGGGTATTTGTAATTATGCCAAACCTCAGGGGAGGTAGATGTAATTTACCCTATATTTTTCATCATTTTTCTATATTATAAAATAAAGTATTGATTGATGGATAAAATCGAATAATACCATATATGGAATTGAAGTATTCAAGGCAATTTAAATCTTTGCTTTCCAACAAAGGAAGCAAATACCAATGATCTGGTAATTTTATGTCACATCTTGTGATTAAGAAAATAAATGTCAAACAAATTATAAAGGACCAATCATATCGAATAACGTCATCAAGTAAATATGAAAAAGTCTTTCAACCTACAACTATAAATTGGGGTGCTTCTTTAACAACTAAAGACATAGAATGAAGAGATAAGTGAAGACAAGTCAAGAGACACAACTCAAGGAGGAAGACAACACACAAGTGAAGACGAGTCAAGAGGCCACTCAAGACACACAACTTAAGGTTACAAGACAAGACACAAACAAGAGAGCATTCAAAAAGTTTCAAAATCCTCAGAAGCACAAACCAAGAAAGATCCACATCACTCAAAGCATTAAAACAAGGCGTTCATCACGAAAATCATCCAAAGTCAATATTTGATTCGTGAAGAAGTTGAAAAACCCGCGAGTTAACGTTGTTAAAACACAAGTCCATCTTGACGGAAGATCAAAGCGTCAAATCCACTAAGAGATATTCAAATTTGAGTCAAGTTCTCCAAATTTATAGTGTTCAATTTGGGAATAAGTCTAAAGACCCCTGGATTAGTGTTATTGAGAACTGAGTCGGCATCAAAAGATTAAAATATCAAGTTCCAGCTTTAGAGTTGTCAAAATTGAAGATAGTGTTTTTAAAGTGAAGAATCCAAGGAACCACGTAGAGATTTTATAACCGCAAAAAGTAAAGTACAATTATATCCACAAATTATTTAAAATATTTTTTTTGTTTTAATAAATTTAGAAACACGAAATTTGCATTCCAATATGGTATGAAGAAAATGAGAAATCCCAAAGGAATAAGTCGAATACATAATACAAATGTAAAATGTAGAGAAAAGATACAATTTCCTCTAGTGTAAAGTCCAATATGTGACGTTTAAAAGTTAGGATAAGTTATAGTTACTTTTCTTGTGATTTGGTATAATTATGAATATTATTTCGTTGTATGTAAAATTACAAATGACCCCCTCAAATTGAAATGATTATGTAGCCCTTACACAGTGAGGTGGAGCTTATAAGGCGTCAGTATGAAAACTTATAATCAATCTGAAGGAGCTTGTTAGAATTTTAAAAAAATTGGTTAGGAGTTGTTGACTCTTTTAAATAAAGAGTTTATAAGCTCATAACATCATATTTTTGAAATTTATAAATTCTTTTTTTTTTTTTTAAAACGTTACTAACATATCTCTAATATTTTTTAAACATGGTATAAGATATTTGAAACAACTTATAAACTCATCCAAACATAAATTTATTTGATCAGTCCAAACGTAATATATTGTATTTGAAACCCTCAATCTTGCTAGAAATAAATGGCTAATTAGGAATGTGACAGGTCTGGTTTAGGACACGTTTGGTCGAACATAAGACCTACCCTGCTTAATTCTAATTGGAATTGGTATTTGGTTAGTTTGCCTACGCTATAGTTAGACTCAGAATTAGGGGTGGCAACGAAGCGGGTATGGGACGGTTTTGGGTGGACTTGAGACCCGCCCCGCCAACTCTGGGGAGCACCCACCCCGGCCCAGTTCTTTTTAAACCCCGCCTAGGTACAAAACCTGCCAGGTGGGTCTAACCGGATAGACCTGGTTAATTTTATTATTTATTTATTTTATAATATATATATATATATATATATATATATATATATATATATAAATTAAGATATCAATTACAATTAAAATTGTTCATGGCCTAACTAAAATATTCAAGTCAAAAAAATAAATTCTCAAGTATAAATGAATTATTCATAAAAATAATTCAAACAATTTGTAGCAATTGCACATTACTAATAACTTCTTCATTTTCGTCCTCGTTAACTAATGTGTGATAATTTTTTAATTTATTAATTATTGAACAAATACCCAACAATAAATAAATAAAATGATATAATAATTTGTTAGTATTTATCCTACAAAAATAAAATAAAATAATATATATATTATATATATATATATATATATATATATTAACTAAATTGGGGCGGGTCTTTAAGGACCTGGGACCCGCTACGCGCCCCGATTGTAATTTTTTAGACCCGGACCTGCCCCATTAGGAACGGGTTCGGGTCCTATTACCAACCCTACTTAGAACCCACCCCGCAACACCTCAAGCCTATCCTGGATCCACCCCGACACTAGACCCGGTGGTCTAACCCACAAAATTAGAGTAATTTTTTTCCCTTCAATTAATTAATATATTTATTTTCAGAAAATACGGTTATTGTTGATAAATATATAATAAGCTATTAAAATGTTAAAATATAATTTATTTTATAAATATATGTGCATATATTAAATAAAAAATATATATATTTACAAATATTATTTAGGAATTATCCATGACAATTTTTCGAAAAGAATTAAAAAAACCCATTTCAAATTCGAGTGGGTTTGTAAAATCCATGAAATCTAGCCCAATAAATTCGGCCCTACCCGCTCTATATGGCTTCCCCAAATTTGGGCTGATTGTTGTTTCTTGTCTTGACCCAATCTGAAGCTTTCAGTGTCAAACTATTTCCCATGGCCCTTTTTGTTGTTGGTTTCATTCTTGGAACGACAATTTTGTATTTAATATGGAGGACAAAACACGGCACTCCTCAAGTTACGTTGTTCATAATCGAATTTCAGAATGCACTTGATTGATTTAAAGACGATTTTTACGTCGAACAGGCTTGTCGGCTCGGAGCATGAAAAACTTTCAGCTAGCTGCTCATATCGGCTTGACAATACAACAAAATTAATGAAAATATATCAAGTAATATTATGTATTAAGTGACAACAATTTTGATCTTATATATGATAAAAACTATGTGTAAAGTTGTTGTTATAGATAATTAGCAACAGACCTATAGTGACAAACAAATTATATTGTAACGTAATACACAACTTTTTGTTACTATTTCTTTCTAATTACAATTCCTACGTAATAATCATCAATATTAAAATTTTTAAATTCATTATCACGATAATTTTTATTTATTATTAAATTGAGGTTAAATTACAATTATTTGCCCTTAAGTTTGGCGTAATTATGATACCCCTATTATTTGAAAAATTAGAACTACCCTCTTTAAATGAAAAATAGTTATATAGCTCCTAGACGGTGAAGTGGACACTTTTTTCCTTGTTGATTTTTTTTAAAAAATAAAAAAAAGTATTTGAAAAAATATAAAAACATTTGAGGCTGGGTAAAAAAAATAATCTAGAGAGAATATTGGTTCGCAAAAAATTTTTAAAAAAATTAAAAAATATATATTAAATTATAATTTATAATCTAAAAGGATTTTTTTATCAGTTCACCATAAGAATTGTATGAAAATCTTACGGATTAGACTCGTTATTTTTTAATTTTTCAAACAACGAGAAATTATTTTCGGCTCTAACTTTTTCTTTCTGTAGTGTAAGTTTAACCTATGCTATTGAAAAATACAATAATAACACGAGATACATTAATCCATAAATAAATAAAATCCTTCTCAAAGTGCTGATCAAGAAAGTCTATATTTCACTTCAAATAGTTATAATAATAACACATCATGAAAGAAAAAGAAATATGTATAAGATGTAATTAAGAGAATCATACTTTGTTGATATGATTCAAGTGCGACTGCTCATGTCATTTCATTTCACTACCAAAATAATAATAATAATAATAATAATAATAATAATAATAATAATAATAATAATAATAATAATTATTATTATTATTATTCTCTACTTTTACAGATCACACAGCGATTTAAAAATTATTAGAAATCAATAGTACGTATTACGGACAATTAAAATTGACATGAAAACTTCAGTTGACAATGATTAATTAATATTTACCATAATATTTAGTTCTAATTAATTTTTGGTCTATTTTACAAAAATATCGTAATAAAGGTGTTTTTTTTTAGAATGGGTAATATATAATTTGAATAGGTTGATTGCTTCTCGAACAGATAGGAGAACATTCATAACTAGTATATGCTTTACGAAAATTTATAATGACTTTTGAAAAGTCGTTTCAAAGTGGGCCCGACTCTTGTAATGGTTTACGGTACCCGTTACAATCATTGACTAGTGAAATTAACGTTGTACCTCCTTTCGAAACAAGATTAATTAAAAATTTTGCTTCGCATTTTGAAATAATTTTTATAACACATTATGTTTAATTTTAATATATCTTTTTGGAACGTGATATGTACGTCATCTTTAGAGCGGGTTTTATTTCTCTTATTTGAACAACCTTTTATCTTTTTGGAATGGATTTTATGGCGATTTATATGTTACGTGCTGACAAATTGACAATACCCGTTATAAAAATCAAAACAAATTTTGAATATTTCTTTTTTTTTTCTTTATATTTAAATTAATTTAATATTACTTATTCAAATAATTTCTTTGAATTTAATTTATAAATTTATTTTTTCTAATTTTTAATTTTTTTCATATTTAGATAAATTAAAATTTAAATAAATATTAATGATATAATTAATATATTAAATAAAGTGGTCTACAATAAATATTAAAAGCACAATTAATAACAAAATATATATAATTAATTAAAAATTAGAAATACAATTTTTTTTTTAATAAGGCCTAATCTAAACGGACCTCCTCGTCCTGCTCCTCGTTAATTCCCAACAAAGATTGTGAAGACTCTAAACATCCCATCGTCCGTACAATCCCAGTAATACTTGAGCTGAAAAAAAAAGGCATAAAAATTATTAGCAGTTAGTAATCACTAAAATTACATAAAATTGATTTAAAACTACTTAAATAACATAATATTTCAAAAAAATCCAAAAACTTTCAGAATTTTTTATAAACCCAAAAATAAATTCTATTTTTCAGAAAATTAATAAAAATTATAATTATTCATATTAAACAACAAATAAACCCGACAATTACATAAACCCAACAATTACCCAGAAATCATAAAAAACATAAAAATTATAGAGAAATCACAAAAGAGAAGAAATATTATTCTAAATATTTTTTTAATTATTAACTTGGTATTATTAAATAAAAATTTAAAAAATAAAAAATTCACTCAAAAATAAAAAAACAGATATTGACTTTAAAATGCATACATACATTCAGTGACATATTACACATTTTACATACGTAAATTCACCTAAAAAACTTAATAAAAAATTCACTAAAAAATTACACATATTACATATCTAAATTTGCCCAAAACATTACTACATACATAAATTTGCCCAAAAATTACAAATTTTTTTTTATATTTAATAACAAAAAAAATTACTAACCTAATTTTGGATGAATGGAGTGGTGGTAGACAATCTTACATGCATTGAATTTTGGATCCATTCGTTTCACGGTTGTGGAGATCTCGCATCTGGAATGTCAGATTGGTTTTCTAAACTGGAAACATTATTCAATCAGACTATTTAATTTTGAAATCGAATCAATAGATATGATCAAACAAACAAACTTTGTATGCGTCAAATTTTGGTAAAAATCCGACTCATGGATGTTGAGATATCGCACTCAAGACATAAGACTATGGGATAATTACATTTTTAGTCCTTATACATTGCCACTAATTCATTTTCAATCCCTAAATATTTTGAAATTTTATTTTAGTCCTTCAATTTTTAAAATATTAACAGTTTTGGTCCTTGGACCTAAGTAGTGACCATTTTGCCCTTTCAAATAAAATATATAGTCCAACTATCTATTCCATATGTTCATGATCAGGTCCAACATACTTTCGAAATTAAAACTTTATGATATTTCAAAATCTTCTTCAATAAAAGTAAAGGCCTTATTCAACTTATCTACCCAAAATTTTATTAAAACTTTATTTTGGAGTACCTCTACGCCCTAAAGTAAAAAATGAATTAGGGTCGTGCTGATTGTTGCTGAATGAGTTAAGTGTCTGCGAACCATCTACTGTGGTAGTGTGGTTGGAGGAAGTTCATAAAAACAAGAACTAGAATACCCGAAAGCAAAGTGGTTAAACAATGTATGAATTTATGAAGGCTTAATTTTATTTTCGAAAGTATATTAGGTTTGATCGGGAGCATGGGCCATAGATAGTTGGACCATATGTTTTATCTGAAAGGGCAAAATGGTCACTAATTAGGCCCAAGAACTAAAATAGAATTTTAAAATATTTAAGGACTGAAAATGAATTAGTGGCATGAGGACCAAAATTGCAATTATCCCTAAGACTATAGTAGCTGTCCAATTTAATACATTTAGTAACGGATTTTTAAAAATTTGTATACGGCTCTAAAATTAATCTCCCGCATTTTTTTTCAAAATTTGCACCATAATATTAAGTTGGAATAGATATTTGGAACAGACTTGGTAACACAAACCGTTACAAATATTAAATTCTCCCACCTCCCCCCCCCCACCCCACCCCACCCCACCCATTTTTTATTCTGTGCATAATGTAATTACATTTGTAACGATTTTTGAAATGATTATATAAAAAATACCATTAGAATTCTCCGCCAAATATGTTCCAGTTTTGGAACGGGTTTTTCAATACAAATAAATAATTTTGGAACGACTTTTGGAATGAAATTTCCAACATGAGAAAAGTTGTTCCAAATTATCACCTATTTTAATGGATACAAAGTTTTGGAACGAAAAAGTAAATCAATACAAATTTATAACAGATTCTATAACAAATTGTAACAGTGAACTTCAATTTTTCATTTGCTGTTATAATTTCAAATTAGTCGGCCCAAAAATAGTTTCAAATTTCACACTGGTATTAATTCGGAACGATTTTTGGAACAACATCTTTTAAAAAAACTTTGGAATGTTTTCTATAACGTTTTCCCCATTACAAGACTATTATACTTTTAGAAAATACCGTGATGAATTAACTGTACACATCCGTTTTAAAGTCATTACAAAAACTATTCAAATTTGGAGCAGAAGCTACCCACTAAAAAAAAGAAATTCAAATCCAAGAATTATTTATAGTAGAATAATGGTTAATAACTGTTTGCACAATTATAATTAATTACTACTAATCAAAATATTTATATATAATTATAATAAAAAAAATTATATTTCTTCCAGTGATTGTAGAGCCCAGAACAAGAATTTGAAAGAATGGAGTCTCCAATAAAGAGCCCCAAAAATTCAACTTGATTGGAATAAAGTCTATGTACCTGAAGAATTGTAGGACCATCTGAAAAAGAGAAATTATGTGAGTGGGAGGGGAGGGGCAGAATGGTCAAGAAAAATAATGATAAATATGTTATTGTCCAAATCTGCATGGATTTATCGGTCAGTTGTTCTCTCAGATTTGTAGGCCACTCAAATGAAACTAATTACATTGTATTAAAGTCTTTGAAAAGATGTCTCTAACTTTTTTTTCTCTCTTTTCCCATATCAAATCGGTGAAGGAATAAAATTAATATATATATATATATATATTTACTTAGAAATATGTGAGTATGAATTCCACTTATGTAGGGTATTTGTCTCTTTTAATTGTAATTAATCATAGATTACGATAAGATAATTGATTCATTCGAAAAAATAACGATAAATTGCAATCCACCTATCTATGTTAGGAAAAATAGACAAACAACCCCCTTATAAAAAAATAAAAAACAATTCATCCTTTTACGTTTTCCAATGTATAGCAATTTACCTCCCTATATTTTTAAAATTAAAGTAATTTACCTCCTTAGACAGAGAGATAAATTGGTTCATTTTTTAAAACATAAAGGGGTAAATTTGCTATTTATTTCATAAAAGGGTAATTTGCTATTTCCAATATCACGGGGATAAATTGCTATTCACCAAAAAAAAAAAAAAAATTAAAAGAGAACTTGTATATGTTCCTTTGGAGGTTTAGGTAGGCTTGTAAATAGGATCTTATACCTATAATAAAATTAAGCTTGAATTGTGGAAAAAGTGGTGAATAGTTTTCTACTTTTAATTAATTTAATTAAAGATTAGGAAAGTAAATGAATTTTTATAGCATGGTCATGGTCTCATGTACTACTTCTAGAGCATATATTTGTTTAAGGAAAGAGCACTAATTTGGATCATTCCTTCCACTTTTTTATATTTATATCAAAGGTTAGAGATTGGGGAATAACATATATTTTGTGTTTGATACTATATATTTATGTTTCGAGATATTTCACTTTTTATACTATTATATATATATTTTTAGTTTTAGTGTTCTAGGTTTTCAAGTTATTAGATTTGATACCTAAATTTTTTAAATTTCATGCATTTGAGTACCCTCCATTAAGTTGAACAGTAAAAACAAATGATTAATCCAATTTTGAAGGAAAATCAGGGAGGAGCTTGTCAATAAAAGTGCATGTTGGCTCTCATTTTATTTACAGACAAAAAGTTTCTATTTTGATTCATTTCGATTTTAATTTCATAATTGATGACAATAATTTTAAAAATACATAATTAATTCATTTTCTATAAAAAATCCCAATTTCATTGGAAAAAGCATATATTATTTTTTACATTATTGTCCTCAATTATAAATTTGAAACCAAAATAGAAGCTTTTTCTGTATTGAATTAAATGATAGCCAAATATGATCTTATATGGACAAACTCCATCCTAATTTTTTTTTTTTTAAAAATTGGTTTAAACGGTCAACCTAACGGAGGGTGATGAAAATTAAAAATTTTAAGTATCAAGTCTAATGATTTAAAAATTTGGGACACTAGAATTGAAAAAAAGATATACTTTAAATATAAAAAATGAAATTATCCCATTATGCTTTTATATATGAAGGATTTACTTTTAATTAATTATATTGATATGTGTGAAAATTGTATGTATGGAGAGAACGAGGCAACCATTTAGATATTTTCCATAAATTTGATGCCCTCCAAAGTAAATGAAGAAATATATACACTCATTTCCTTATATACATATATTAAAAAAAAATATTTTATTGCAACAGTTGTTTTTATCTGCCAAATTAAAATATTGTAATAGTTTTGTAACAACCAAATTAAAATTTTGTAACAGTTTTTAAATAATTCTAACGGCTCTTGTAACGGGACACCTTCCGTGGCTTTTGGAGTGCTACAAAATATTTGTAACGGCTTATCTTATGGTCGTTATAAATTGTAACAGACGACATAACGGCCAGAAAAGCTGTTATAATACTTGATCAAATGCAGAAAATGAGTTTGGAGCTGTTTTTGGGATGGTCAAATTGAATTTAATATATGTATTATTGAAACGGCCATTGTGACACATACAGTCATGAGATTGCATCATTGTTGGAATGGTCTTTTGAATTCTGGCTGTAACGGCGTTGCCTTATGTTGTAACTGTTTTTCGTCGCTCCTATGTAACAATGTTTTTAGCATATGGTGTAATGGCCTTTGTGGCTCCTGTTGTGAACCTGGATTTTAGTTTTGTTCTACCTTTTGCCATGGTTTTTGGTCCTCCTCTAGTAACGGTTTTTAAATGGCTTGTTTAAAAATTGCTAACACGCTTTTATACAGTCTTTGAAACTACTTTTGTAGTTGTACGATAGTGAATCGTATTTCAAACCCGTTACAAAAGCCCCTACAAAATTAAAATATTTTTCATATTATTTATTTGTATTTAATTTATTAGTATTTATTTTTGTAATAATAAATTGTTGAACATTTATTATAAATATATAGTTGAATTTGTTATATGTGAAATATTATATTAAAAAATAAAAATAGCAAGAAAATAACAATGATCTAATCAATAAAATAAAAATATTGTTTAAATATTGTATTTATACAAATTAAAAAAACCCTAAGCAAATTGACCTCCCCGCCGGCAACATCTGTACTCCTTGTCTTTGTCGTCGGGTGTTGGGGGATCAACTGGAGGCTGAGATGTTTGGGCGGTGGAGGAGCGGGCTAGGTGGTCGCCATCCGCTCCACCCACGCCTTAAGTCTCGTGACCTGATCATCAAGGTTGGGGCGCTACGATTGTGGTGGCGAGGGCGATGGAGTAGTGGACGAGCTGGGTTATGATGGTTCAACAATCGTGTGGTGGGCCTCGAAGCTGAGACTGAATACACGGTTGCTCTCCGATCTCCCGCTGCTGACAACCACAACTATTGCTCGGTGGTGGCCATGAAGAGGATGATTGAGGATCTTGATCACTGTGTGGATGGGTCTGGCATTCCTCCATCATCCACAAGAAAGCTCATACGAACAGATAGTTGATTAGTAAAATTTTAAAAAATTATTATAAATTCAAAAATTAAATTTTAACATACTTACGGTGGCATTCGCTACCTCAGGCTGCTCTATTGGCCGTTTTCTTCTTTTTATAGCACTTCTTGAATACCTCAATCTGCTTGCTATAGCATTTGAGTTGTGACTCTGTTCAAAAACTATTTAAAGAAATGATTAGTAAATTAAAAAAAATAGAGTCAATTAATACTATAATTTGAATTACTTACCATCTTGCGCTTGCGCCGCCCAAAAAAGGACGATCCCCTACGGTAGACGGTAACTGCCGCGGCCAGGTTGGCCTTATTTTTTGCCGACTGTGACTGGAAATTTGGGCTGGCCCAATACTCCAAAAGTTAGCGTTAGATCTCCTTGGCTAGCCACAGCGATCGGACCAACTGATTTCAGGTATCCGCAAACTGCTTCTTCAGGAACTTACCCGCCTGCGCCTTGACGACCTTGAACATGGACTCGTCATCGTAGTTCCATCAGTAAAAAAGCTGCAAATTTCACATATTAAAAAAATATAAGTATTAGATAAAAATAAATATTTGTGATTCAAAATAAATACTTACTATTCTTACTTTTAAATTATTAAACAAGAATAGCTAATGCTCATGTGGAATCTGCGATATAAATCTCTAAGGATGCGGATAATGGCAGCGAACCATAGCATTGATTGTGCTATGAAAATCTCGGTCCGACCTGAAATTTTTTTAGAAATATTATACACAATAAAAATGTAATTCAATTTTAATTAAATAATTTAATTTATTTTTCTTACGTTATCTCGCATTTCAAAGGCTGATGTAATGGCGGGAAGACAACCCACGACCTGGGGGAGGGGGGGGGGCTTGTGAACTGCTCGCCCCTACCGCAGGTTACCCCGCTGTACCTAGTCAGCTTGTACCTAATGTCCCTATAAAACTTGTAATATTCCAAATCGACGTCGTTCTTCCAGTAGAACATGCAACCAGTTTTACACGCATCAATCTTTTCAATGGGTAAACTCAAATCCCTTATCAACTTCTTCGTATTGTAGTAATCTCTCAGTAGGGTGTGATCGCGGGATAATATATTATTACCCCACTCGCATATTTGATCATATGTTTGCTTAGAATTATTGCCCTCGGCCTTGATAATAATCAAACCAGTAACCGACGCCAAATGAGATTGGGTACAACCGCTCCACAACACCCGGTCAGCAGCATGCACTATATCGTAAAAAAAGTCTGACAAAATTGACAAATAATCATAGGGTCCCCTGTCGTACCACAAACCAGGATTGGCATCAGTAGGACAGGACATTGACCATCATCAGACATACCCTCGTGGTAAGAAGGAAAATAACCCGACCCGATTGCATAAAAAATCATCCGCTGCCCTCTATCGATTTGTTGTTCATCACTCCAGTGGGAATTAACCTCCTATTGAGTAGCTGCAGTTTGTTCCCCCTGCATTGGAGGGGCAACCATAGAATCAAATTACTCCTGCACCCTCTCTTCGCCATGCGAAATCTAATTATAATATTCAGATATAAATCCTTGCATACATAAGGGATAACTAACATCGTCGGATTTTTTGAAGTTTTCGTTTTTGCACTTTCGACACTAGCACCTAATTTTGTCTTCATTCAAACTCCTGCGTAAGACCTATCATCCCGAGAGGTTCTTATCATATATCCATCTCCTTAGTTGACGTAGCATGATGATCACTATATATTCACACGTATATATATAATTATATTCGACCTATAAATTTATAAATATTACTTTACACTAATAATACATAACATATAAGATCAAAAAATCAGAAAACTAAAAATATTAAACTATAATTTAATCAACAAAGAGGGTTAAAGTTGTTACCTGGTCAACCAACTCAAGAGATTAACCATACTCGGTCCAAAATTAAGCAATTCTACCTGATGAAGTGTATATGCACAAAACTCAGAGAGATATTGAGAGTGTGTGGTATTCCACTCGACTCTAGAACAAATGAAATAAAATAAAACAAAATGCAACACACACACACACACACACACACACACACATATATATATATATATATATATATATATATATATATATAAGTGAAGGTGTACCGACTTTTGGAATGAAAAAAATAGCCTTTGAAATATAGCCGTTATAAGGGTCTGTAGTTGGAAAGACAGTTATAACACCCTAGAAACAAATAATTTTTCATATTGATGCGGCTTTTGTATTGCCCTTTTGCCATAAATTTTGTAGCGGTTGTTTATCCGGTTCTAGGAACGACTCTCTTATTTTTTCCTTTCACCGTTAAAAAAGGACATGACCGTCCCAAAAACCATATGAAATTTATAATGGTCGATAATTATTAACGGTCTTTGTAATGACCATCAACATTTAAACATTTGGATCAATTTTTTACACATATTTTGAAACGGTCAACATACGAAGAAAGGCAGGTCATCCCTAATGGCAGAAGCAATTTCAAAAGCCATTACTACTTGTGACGGCCAATACTTTGTAACTGCTTTACTGATACATATAGGTAGTAATAACTTCTGTAATGATTGTGACCGTTACAAAAAAATTAAAGTCTTATGGGCTTCAAATAACGTCATCAAAACATATCCGTTACAAACGTGTTAAAAAGGCTGTGCCTATTGGAACGACTAGATGGCCGTTCCAAAATAGCCTGTACAAATCACTTGTTTTTTTTTTTTTTTTTGTAGTGATAACGTATCTGCTTGTGTTTTTATTTTCAGTGAAGCATATGTATTTGAATTTTGTATAGGTTTTCATTTGAAATGTTAATAAATTTGAATTAGTTAATGAAATTTTATTTTATATTAAACTGCTGTGTCAAATCAATATATTTTCATTGAAAATACGTATAAACAGGCATGTTTGCACCTTAATTACTGCTTCAAGAACTGAAAATGAAAACCCAAATAAATAGTAAGATCCAACTTATCACCTAAGCTAACAATTACAAAGATATTTTCCACTTACAGAAATGCAAAAGAGAGAAATGCGTTTATAATGCAAAGAGAATATATATTTTTTAAGGGAAAATCAGAATATCATTGCGATACAAATCGACTAAGAGAAGTTTATGACAATGGGAGGGAGGATCTTAAAGTCCTTCCTCATTGTTAAAAGCATTATGAGCTACTGAGTGGATAACACAATTCTTAGCTTGACGAACAAGTGTAAACGAGCAAGATATAAAATTAGAACGACATAATAAGATATCATGAGCAATCGGCCAGAGAAGGATGAAACTAAGAGCTGCTTGTAAAGGTTTGCACAATCACTTTCAACTTCTATTTTGTGCCATTTATTACGTATTTCTAGCTCCATAGCCGCTCTCGCTGCCCAAGCTTCTCCAACCTCGGGGGTGATTTTTCTATAAATCCGAGAAACATACCACCTGATACTTTTTCCTTCGGAATTTTGAGTGATCACCCTGGCTCTAAAGTCATCCGTGTATTCAAAAGGTGCAACATCAAAATTTATCTTAATAGTATTGGAATTTGGAGGCCTCCACACCGAAAGAGCATGAGTAGAGTTAAGGGTCAGAGTAGCTGCAAAAGTACCAACAAACAACTCGAGATACCCATGTGTAAAAGAAATAACCTGATCAGGATGAAGAAGTTCACCATTAGACCATTCTTGTTGCGACACCACCAAAAACTCAGCAAATAATAAAATGAAGATCAAAATTTTTTGAGTTCAATAATTTATGAGCACTGAAAATCCAGTCTCGAGCATTAGTAGACAAATTAGATACAAACACCCATCTCAAATTAGATAAACACCATACTATTCTACTAAAGTGATATTTAAGAAGGTGCGGTAACTTGTCTCATTGGGATATTGACAGATCGGGCAACACACGTCAAAGCAAGGAAAATAGTTGCAAGAAGAGATTTGGAACAAAGAGACCATATAAAACCTTGATTTTATTAGGGATGTTTGCATTCTAGAAACCAAGCCAACCACTTTGTGTGATTGAGAGTTCACAGTGGAAGAATTAGAAGCTTGAACACGAGTAAGAATTGCAAATCCAATGATAAGCCGATCGAATAAAAAACATACTTGACTTTGTGAAATGCCATATAATTTCATCTTTCACACCAGCTCGACATAGAGATAATGATAGGATAGCCCGACTGTCTTGTGGTGGGAATATGGATTCGATTAATGGGGCATTCTAGTCACTACTTGATATATCCATGAGATTGCCAACAGTTGTAGGAAGGGACAATGGACGAAGTTGGTAACTAGGACGAAAAGACGGTTCTTGAGGGATCCATGGATCAATCAAAATCTTATTAGTGTGACCATCAATGATACGCCATTTAATTCCTCCTTGAATGTTTGCTTTAGAGGAAAGAATATTACGCCATGTACTTGAAGACCATGAGCCCAACTCCGCCTCAAGGATAGAGAGTAATTTGGAAAGTAATGAGCCTGCAAAGTCGACATACCAGGAATTAGGGTGAGTGAGAAGCCGCTAAAACTGCTTGGAAAGCATGGCAGTATTGAACGCTCTCAATTCTTTCAAGATAATTCCACTGAATATTTTGGAAGTAGACAAGCATACTCAAGGAAGCAATTAAATTATTTTATTACTAAAATTCCACCGAAAATTAGCAATCATACCTTCAATTTCCTGGAAAAGTCCTTCTGGAAATCCGAAAACTCCCTTAACATAGGTCAGGATGGCCTGCACTACTGCTTTGATAAGCACTTCATTTCCTGCTTAAGGGAGTTTTTTTTTTCATTCCAATTGCTGTTTTTCGCCAAATACGCTCTTTAATAAAGTTGAACACCTCCTCCTTGGAATGGCCGAAAACAAACCAAAACGCCATATATTTTTCATGTTTATCGGCACAACGAATCCCCAAATTGGATGAAATGCCATCCTTAAACCGTGGAGGAATATTCTTACCAACAATTTGGTCTTTATCAGGAATGTGACAAGGAGCAATGAATCCAGTTTTAAATTGATCAGACATCAAGTGATAATAAATGTCAAGATACTTGGTGCATTCATGGAAGATGGAGTTTGCTAAGAGTGCACGTGGTATGGGTCGGGCCAATTTACGTGATTTTTTGGTGCAACCTTATAGTTATGATTTTTAGAATGTTTAGCCCAAATCCAAGCCGACGATCATCAAAATCGTATTTTGTCATTTAATTGAGTTTGAAGTGTTATTGGAGGCTAGAGTGAGCTTGTGGAAATCCCACACATACGGCACTGCACGCGCTACGCTTGGCTCCAATACCGGCGCGAGCCATAGGCATTAGGGTTTATATCTCAATCTCAGTATATATTTCTTTACAACAAAAATATTTGTATTTATTTGAATTCAACAATTTTAAATTTTGTAACAGTCGATCGTTCCATAAAAGCTGATTGTTACTAGCGGTTACTGCATTAGTCATTAATTCAAGTTTAGTGCTTGTTGTTACGATTCTGTAACTACCGAAACATTAAGATGTTTCTGAAAGTTACACCTCACGTGTCATTTATGGCTCCTGTTGCCTGGTACCCTATATAAAGAGCTTTCCAGCTATACTTGAAAACACACCGACAACAAGAAGAACAAATCTACTGCATTTTCTCTCCTCTCACTTCCCATTCGCTCTCAGTTTGGCTTATTTTTTTGAGCAACTAAGTGTTGTTAGAGGTGAATTTCGATGTTGTGCAATGTGAAATTCTAGTACCATCATATATTGGGAGAAGTGTCGCTATACCCGGTGCAATGTTAGAACCTGATCTCTAATTTCTTCAAGGAAACCAAATTTTTTACTATTTGGTATTTGAAACACAATTGTTATGATTCGAATTTCAATCGAATAAGTTTTTTGTTTGCGATTAGTCGTTAGCAACATAGCTAAACTGTGTTTTGTTTTGTATTTTGATTTATTTGTTTGCAAACTGGTTAATTTTGAACTGCTTATTAAGAAATTATAAATTGGATATCTTTAAACTCGTGAATTGTGATTTTCAAAATATTGCCTTGTCATGCTAATATTTCCAACAATTTTGAATAAATTAGAATTATTTCGAAAATCAAATATCCTTTCGAATTAGTTCTGGAAATTGTCATTCCAAGTTTGTGGAAACTTTCTATTTGCTGTATGTTAAAATAGCCGACCATATTCCTGTTGTAATCACTATAGCCTCGGTTGTTACGCCTAAAGTCAACTTATCTAGTTCTCCAGATAAGCTTTCGTGCCAGTTCTTCAAATGCTGGAAACAAAGAGAAATTTGGTTGACTATGAAATGACTGGTGATTCAGGTGACTAGACTTGAACCAGCTGATACTGATCCCAAAATTGCTGAGATTGCCTAGTGGACTCAGCGTGACCAAATAGGTCGAGGAGCTATTTGTTAGCATTATTAAATATACTCTTTGATGTTTATTGTTCTGATTCATACATTGCAAAATCTTTATGGATGAGTTGGACGAAAAATATAGTATTGAAGAGTAGGGGTTCAAGAAGTATGTTGTTTCCAAGTTCTTGAAATATCAAACAACCGAGGGTAAGTTTGTAACTAAATAGACTCATGAGCATTTTAATCTTGAGATGCTGTAGAAGCTGAGATAAAGCTCCTAAGAAGTTTTTGGGTGTGATGTCCCTTGTCAAAATTTTCAAGTCTCGGGAAAGTTTTGGCATAACACTCAAACATCAGAAAGAGAGGTTTCTCTACATGATCTCATGATTGTAATTAGTATTAAGGAAGAACATATGAATCAAACACATAAGATGCCTGTTGAGCATCAACCCCAGGCTAATTTAATTGGTGGGAAGAAAAAAGTGAATACTATAAATAAGAATTCTAAAAACCTCGGTAAATGCAAGGCCATTAAACCAAACAAATAAAAAATAAACAAACATTGTTGGAACAGTGGCAAGTTGGACATTGGGCTAAGCATTATTTTTCTAAAAAAGGTTAGATTGGGCAAACAACTATATGGTTGTGGGAGGTCCTAATGATACTAGCACCTCAAGAGCAAGCGGAGGGTATATCTCTATACAACACAAACTCTTAACTGTTTATGAACTATTTGATTGGTTGATTGACACTAGAGAAAATGTGCACGTTTGTGCTGATAAATCTCTTTTGTTGTCTTATCAAGCCGTCAATGGAAGGACAATGAGCATGGACAACTCCAGTACTGCTAAAGTACTTAGAAAGCGTGGACTTTAAGTTTCCTTTAGGGCACATTCTGTCTCTAAAGAGGGTGCACCATGTCCCCACTGTTAGAAAGAACATAGATAGTGGTTTTGTGTTATTTAGTGAGGGTTGTGAGCTTCCCTTTAAGTTTAACAAAGTTGTAATTTTGCAATTTGGTGTATTTGTTAGCAAAGGTTATTTAGCCAATGGCCTGTTGAAAATTAGTGTTGATAATAATAAAGTTCAAGTTCTGATTTTGTTTTGTTGAATGTTGAATCTTCTTCATTATGGTAAAGTAGATTGGGACATTTAAATTAAGTTTCATCATACATTTCTCTCCTTCTCGGATCCGTTCACTTAGAGGGTTCAAGTGTAGAATCCCTCTAAAGCAAGTCCACACCACACCATGGAAGGTGGATCTAACCCTCTTGCTAGAAAGGATTAGATCCGGTGGAAGAAAAAATGGATGCTGAATCACACTATTAATTAGTGTATCCAGATTTTTCTCGTTCTCAATTTGAATCCAATTCAAAGAAAACATGAATTAAAAATGAGAAGAAGGAATTTTCTGATTTTCTTTCTTTCAAAATTGTGGGTAGGCATGAAGAGAGAGAGAGAGAGAGAGAGAGAGAGAGAGAGAGAGAGAGAGATGTATTAGAGATTCTCAATCAATTCTCCAATTCAACCCGTGTGTCTTGTTTTTCTTTTTTTTGGAGAGAGAGAGGTGTTTTTATTGAATCCAATTCTAAAATATTAGCAGTTGATTTCTCTTTCTTCTCCAATTCTCAAAATTGAACTCTCCCCACAATTGAGGCATGTCCGGCTACTAAGAGACCTCTAGGCTAATGACTCTATCCAATTGTGGCTAGGGCTCTAATATACTTTGATTGGGTTGGTTTTAATTTAACCAACAAATTAATCAAGCCAAATTCTTAATCCATAGGGCTTATTATTTAATTTAATTAAATAAATACCCAATAAAAAATTCATGTGAATATTTAATCTAATTAAGTATACAATAGCCAAATATACTCAATTAATTGATCCAATTTATTAATCAAGCCCAAATAATTTATTAGTCCAACTAATTAATTTCATCCCATCTCCATCAATTAATGAATCCAATTCATTAATTAAACAAGCCCATCTACTAATTAATTAATGAATCCAATCCATAAATTAATAGCTCAACCAATTTTAATTAATCCAATAAATTTAAAATGCTAAGCCCAAAATCTAATTAATCCAATTTATTAAATTCATATTGATCCATTCACTTTATTTTCTCTTCTCCATGAATAAATTTGATCCCATTAAATTAATTTAAATTAATTCATTCTTCAAAAATTAATTCAAAATTAATTCCATCACTTCTATAATGATTTGTGTGTGACCCTTTAGGTTCACCCTCAACTAGTCTTGGACGTGTGTGACCAACACAACTAACTAAATTCAATTTTATTAATTATTTCTAATTATTCCATAACCAGAAATCACCTGTTACAATGGGTGGCCGTTTAGCAATAGTCCATGACATTAGAGACTAGGTGAATGTTGGCGTGAACATTTAGGCTCTGAGTTCATACTAGTACAGTCCTATTGTCAATCGTCTCCTGGCCTTAGCCTAGGGCATGGAATTGGGCGTTGGTTCCCATTCTTGACTTGATAACTATGCTTAATATTGAGACGCATTTACTCTACTGATTTGATCTAGGAAATCTAACCATGATCGATCAATCGCTTTGACGAAAGGCTTTAAGAGTCTAAACCATCTCAAAGCGCATAGGAAAACTATCTATCATATACTGACAAGGGACAAATCCTCTCTTGGAATCCACAGTCCTCGCTACATACTCTAACTACACTGGATAAAGCTTATGATGACCATGTCTTGCGCTACAGTCACCGCTCGCCAGATCCAAAATATAGTCTTTGTATGCACGTGACTGCCACGATTCCTCAAGTTCGAGGACTAATCTCGTACTATTGGAATCGAGAATTCCAGTCATACCGATCAAACCTTAAGAGGCTTTCATATAATGATTCCCACAAGTTAATTCAGTCAATCGACTATCTTGCCAACTAACCCACTAAAACTGCACAAACGACCTACTTCTCCTGCCAACAAAATAGTTGCAATATTTAGTGCAAGTCTTTATAGGACCCTCGATGCCTTGTCTCAAGGTCCTCGACTTGGAACATTTCAGACCGGCCCTCAGAAGTTGGTCTCATAGCCGCTAAACCTATGCGCAACCCAACTCTAGGTATTGGTTTCTCAGCTAAGGTATTCGCAAATCATTGGGAGTTTGTAGTATATAGAAAATGGTTGGGACCAAATTTTCCTTTTTTATCTCTAAACTTGCTAGATATAGGTACCTTAATGGCATATCACTAATCATATATTATGATAAGTTCCTGAGGGGTATAGTGATGCTAGTTGAATAGCCTAAACTCGAGTAGCGATAGGCGTACTGGATATGTTTTTTCTTTATGTGGGGGCATTGTCTTCTGAAATCTGAAAAACTGACTTGATAATCCCGTCTACTTTTGAAGCCACATTTTGTGCGTTAGACACGATTGGGATAGAGGTGTAATGGTTGTATGGGTTGTTGGTACAACATTCCATTCTAAGTCTCTCCTGCCTATTGTAGTGCATAATAATTGCAAAGATAAGGAGTCATAAATTCAACTAAAAGACCAAAAGATACATCTAAGTTAGACTCAAGTCTATAAAAATTGGTGTAAGTTAGAGTAATCTAAGCATTGACTTTGTGAGAACAAAGGACAATGTGGCCGATCATTTGATGAACGAACTTGATCTGTCATTAGTACAAATATCTAGATTGGGGATGGGATTGAAAATCTAATGGTAATGTTCATGATAGCAATCCAACCTTCTAACTGGAGATCCCATGAAGAGGTTTAATTTACTATTAACAAATTCTAGGGTACATATGAGCACCTTATTGTGATACTTTGTATCTGGAGTCTATCCCTTGTAACTATTTAAGGTGCGGTAAATTGCTAGTATAGTAAGAGTCAACTCTAAAATGGGTCGAGTCTTTTAGACGAGATGCAAGTAGTGCATCCCTTGAGATGCCCATTTAAGTGAACTAGTTGTTTGGTCACAACTAAGGAATGAGTTTTCCTGAAATTCATGAATAGGATCAAGACACATGGCTATAGTGTCAACCCTAAAGATCAACACATAGCTAGTAGCTTATTGTCACTGAGTAACGTTACCGCAACCACTGGCTGAAATTCAAAGCTCAGTTCCATTTCCCAGTGGCAGCTAAAGTCAGATCACTATATAATGGTTTAAAATGAAAATACTGTAATTGAAAGCAAGTTAAGATTGCTTGACTAAATCCAAATCTATGAACATGTGGGGGATTGTTGTAATTGGCATGCTAATTTGTAAAAATAAATTTATCTAATAAGTTGGATGCCAATTTAAAGGTTAATCCGTACCATTAGATTAAAAATAAGAAATAGTGTGCATTTATCCACATTGGAAGTATGAGGATATAGTTGGGTTTGGATAAGTATATATATATTTGTTAGGGTTGTAAGAGTTAAAATGACTCTTAACTTGTCCAACATTGGAAGTTCATTTAAAAAAAAATTCTTTATATTGAGGTCAAAGTTCAACTTGAGTTTGAAGTGTTATTAAAGACTAGAGTGAACTAGTGGAAACCCCACATGTGAACCCCCCTATCGTGGGTGTTAGAGCGAATATCTCAGTCTCAAATATATATCTTCTTATAGCAAAAAATATTTGTGTACCTGAACTCAACAAATTTAAATTTTACAACAATTGTAGTTTCCTAGCACGATCGTTACTGGCGATTATGCACGTTAATTGTAATATTGGTGTTACACAGTGAAATGGTCAAACATGTTGTTACAACTCGATGTGCCGTTTATGGTGGCTGCTGCTTAATGCTCTATATAAAGAGTTCTACAGCTATAATTCAAAACAAACCACCAACACGAAGAACAATTCTTCTTTGTTTTATCTCCTCTCATTTTCTATTTGCTCTCAATTTTGTTTAAGTTTTCTTGCGACTCAGTGTTATTTGAGGTGATTTTCAACGTGAAAATTTTGATTCCGTCTTATTCTGGAAGAAGTAACGGGTATCTAATTTCTTCAAGGCACACAGATTTTCTGCAATTTGGTATTTGGAATGAAAGTTGTTACAATACGCTTTCAATCATATGAGTTTTCTATTTACGATTTGTCATTAATAGCATATGTAAACTATGTTTTTTTGTGTTTCGATTTATTTGTCTGCGAACCGGTTAATTTGGAACTGCTTATTAATAAACTGTAAATTGGATATCTTTAAACTCGTGATTCATGATTTTCAAAATGTTGCCTTGTTGGACTAATATTCCAACACCGTCCACATCCCCGACCACGTCTTGCCGGGGGGGGGGGGGCATGGTCCCTCATACCATACCTAACAAAAATATTCAAATTAGTTCTCATTTTAATGACTAAATTGAATTTACAATGTTGCTTCAAATGAAAAGTCACATAATCATCTCTATTTCATTTTGTATGTGTTTGCTTTGGTGTTTTTATGTGTGTGTTTATGTTATTTTAGGTGGGTGTGTATTGTCCTAGTGTTTGTGTTATTTGTACCTATGTGTGCATGCAAAGTGTGTGATAGTGTATGTGTATGTGTTCGTGTGTTGTTTTGTGTAGCTTGTGTGTGTGTTATGTGTGCTTGTGTGCGGTTTATATGTGTTGTGTGCATGTATGCAGGCCTAATGTTGTTCTTATTTAATAATTAGGAAAAAAACTATTTTTTATGGGGGTGGTATAATTGATCCTACACGAATTAATTTTCTCAATTTATTCTGTAACTTTAAAAGTGCGATTTAGTCATTGTCAGCTAATTTGATTGAAAAATTGCATATAGTTTGCACATGACAGATTTAAATTATAATTTTAGTCCTGTAACTTAATAGGGGTTGACATTTCTAATACTATAACTCAGGAGGTTGGCATTTTTGCTCTTGCACAAATTGATTTATAATACTAAAATTATAATTTAATTGAGCCATGCGCAAGTCACATACAACTTTTTTGACCAAAATGGTAAAAAAAAAAAGACTAAAATTATCAAATTTTTAAATTATACTTTCAGTCCTGTAAATTAGTAGGAATTGGCATTTTTTAATCCTATAACTCAGGAGGTTGGCATTTTTCATCTTGCAATAATTGATTTAGGGCGTGTTTACTAGCTGAATTAGGAATATGGGCCTCAAGATTAAGTTGGGATTTTATTTTGTATTAGTTGGGACATAACAATAACTTGTTTACCATATATAATTAAATTTGGGACGATTTGAATGATTAATATGATAATTTGTTTACTATCATTTTTTGTAATCAAAATTACAAAGTAGTTTGAGCAATTTGCCCATAAAAAAGATAAAATATCAAATCAAGCAATTGAGAACAAAATTTCTTCTTCTGTCAAAAAAAAAAAAAAAAAAAAAAAAAAAAATTTCTTCTTCTCCTTCTTTTAAATTAATGATTAAACTTAATTGTCTACAAACATATATTAATTATTAACAATTTTTTCTTCTTTCTCTTAGCAATTTTCCATCAATTACAAATAATTTTCAGCAATTTTCTCTACATTTTCTTAGAAATTCTCCTAGAATTTTTTAGACATTTTTTATAAACATAATAGATTAGATTTTATCCTCAATTAAAATCTCCTTTTAATAAAATGATTTTACAGTGCAATTTTATTGAAAATCCTAACTGAAAGAATTTTTTTTTATTGCTTAAAAATTTTTACTTTATCATATTCTAACCAAATATGATAAAAAACAATCACAATTTTTTTTTTCCAAAACTAGGAATTGAAATACAATTTCTCAATGAAAATGAAAAACATGACTAAATTAAAAAAATAATTAATATCAAAGTAAAATTAAAAGATAACTCATCTTCTTTGGTTTTTTCTTACAAAAAGAAAAAAAAACCAAAATCTAAAAAATGCACTGCACCATCACCTTATCTTCACCTCCTTCACCTCATATTCTTCACCTAACACCACCATTAACATTGCAGAGCGCAACAGTCAGCTGGAAAGGTTAAACATGAATGATTCAAGCAGCGGCGAAGCGAGGGCCGGTGTCCCTCTTGGCTTTAAGGTCACTGAGTTCTCAGCTACAATAGTGGCGGGGTATCTGGGTGAAGGTTCTGAACAACAATCTAGATCAGGCCTTGGCTTTAATGCAAAGGAAGATGCAGTCGAGCGGGATCGAAAGGATGATAAGGAGCAAGCAGACCATTCACAAGTGAATTTTCTTGGTCGATTGTCATGGCATAGTTAAAACTTTTCATAAATCAACCTCCCCACCTCCAGACCCCCCATCATCCCACCTCTCCATAGTGCAATGAACAACACCATCACCATCCCGCCTGCCCCATGACCACCATACTCTTTGTTTGCTCGCCCAGCATCGCCTCTCTTTCATAAATAATTGCCGCCGTCCACCCCTTTTTCGTCATTACCCTCCACCACTTTTTCGTCATCACCCTTGCTCTATCATCGTTCCTCCCAACACTTCCAAACTTTAGCAGACAAGAGAAAATGGGGAGAAACTTTACTTTCTCCATCTCACCCTAATCTGAAGTTTGGCTTTTTGGACAAGAGAATGTTGGAGAGAGAGAATTGGACGAGAGAAAAAAATTTTTTGGTCAAAATTTATATCAAAGCATTAAGTGATGGAGATGGAGAAGGTAGGTGAGAAGAAATAAATTGATGGAGATGGGGAACAATAGTGTCATAGAATTACAGGGAAGCTTGCAAAAAGGGATGTAATTTTTCAACAAATTGAGGGTTAAATCGTAATTGCAGCTGACAAGGGGGTTGATTCAGTAATTACCCATCTTTTTACTGTTGCAATCTGGAATGTGGATTTAAATTCCGAAAGCCTGGCCGAGATTCAAATCATTGTTATATTCATGAACATTTGCAGGCTCAGGACTCGATGACCTGGCCAGACGTGAGAGTAGTAAACAGAAGACTAATCAGTATATACCAAAATATCCTGCTTTATAAAGGCTAGTAAACACACCTTTATAGGGCTAAAATTATAATTTCATTGAGCCATGTGCACGTCACATGCAACTTTTTTACCAAATTGGTTAAAAAAGGCTAAAATATTAAAAATTTAAAATTACATGACTAAATTGTGAAAATTAATGCGTACATGATATAAAAATGCCAATCCCCTAAACTACCAAACTAAATTTACATTTCCCCCTTGATAATTATAACCTAAGTCTATAATCAACATAAAGAACACTCACACTGAACGACCTCACAGTTTGACCCATCCAACAATTGTTAACATGCAACTTTTTTGACCAAATCGGTAAAAAAAAAGACTAAAATTATCAAAAATTTAAAATTACAGGATTAAATTACAAAAATTAATGCATACAGGATAAAAAAAAAACTCCCTAAATGACCAAACTAAAATTATATTTCCTCCTTGATAATTATAACCTAAGTCTATAATCAACATAGAAAACACTCATACTGAACCACCTCACAAATTTTTCCATCCAACAATTGTCAACAATCAAAACGACTTTTAAAAAAATGCACTCTAAGCGATGCCTAATCAAAAATAGTTTAACAATTATATTGGTATCCCAATACAATGCCTTTCCACATGCAATTTTAAATCAAAAGCAAAAAACACCATTGCCTAAAGTCTAAAGTTCGATCTTTCTAACGTTCAGTGTTGTCTAAGTTCCAGCCCTCCATCTTTTCCAAGTAATGTGAGATAGAAAGTAGTGA
The DNA here is from genome assembly GCA_034509725.1 of Sesamum angolense. NCBI lineage: Eukaryota > Viridiplantae > Streptophyta > Magnoliopsida > Lamiales > Pedaliaceae > Sesamum > Sesamum angolense. The sequence goes on from JACGWL010000013.1 coordinate 9,343,873, forward strand.
AACGTGAATAGCTTGATATTCTTGACAATGTACGCTTCATAAATAGAAGCCTCGACATGTACTTTGTTTTCATCTCTTTGTTCAACTCACTTAAGAACTTATCGCAATGATTGAACAAATTTAAACTTTAACCAAGTATTGTAATTTGAATAGAAAATAAAGAATTAGAATGATAAAATAATGGTTACTTGTCAAACGGGTACATCTAGTGAAAAATTAGGTTGTCCATCAAGTTGAACAAACTGAAAGGAATATTTTCTCAAGGTTGTACATTATCATGACTACATTGTCCTATAATTTCTTCACCTTATCAACTTCAAGTGTAATAGAAGTTATGACTTGGAAGTAAAGCTAACCTCTGTCAGTGCGCTCCACACAAACTCAGAAAGTATCTCCATGAAGGCGATCGGGATCAACTTCTGCATGAAGATATGACAATCATGGCCTTTTGTGCTACGCAACTTCAATTAATTTATATCCACACACCAACTAACATTAGACGCATGAACATCAGGAAACCGCAGATTCCTCATCCAATCACATATCCTCACATCAGGAAACTGCAGATTCCTTATCCAATCACATATCCCCTCTTTTGTCGTTAATGAGAGTACATATGACTTTAGGCATAGTTTTTGATAGAAAAGCATCCTCCTCAAGCTCAATCCAGTTGCAAATATTTTTCAAGTCGGTCTGTGTATTACAATTGTCTTTTATTTTTCCTTTGACATGCATCACGCTGTTAAAAAAATATCCTCAAACACATTATTTTCAATATGAATGACATCAATGTTTTAGCGTATCAAGTGGGTGCCCCATACGAAAGACTCCAGAATTTGCTTTTATTCATTCACTTTTCGACATCATACCCTGGTGCCTGTGCTAGTGGATCTTCAATGGTAGTATTGTACAACCAAAAGGGACGAGGAATCTCATATTTAGTTAGTATGGATCTAACCATTCCAATCCTATCAATTATTGGTGAATGATCGCTTATTCATCTGGTATAGATGGTTAGGCAGCTATTTGTGACAGTCAAAGTAGTAGCATGCTTTCCTACCGTGCTATAGGTGAAACGTGCTTGTATTGTCTATACAAAGTAAACAACTCATATCACTTGTCGTACTCCACTTGGATACCATCAATAGGTAGGGAGGTCACTCGTGGTCCACATCAACACCACATATAACATGAACGACTCATTCTCTACGTGTCGTTCATTCACACACTCACATGCCACAACTGCAACTGCTTTTCCATCAACAGTTACATATGTTAATTTGAATTATAAAGGTTTCAAAACTTTAGCACCAAGCTAATTAGCAATTAAAACTTTTGTTGCTAATCTAAATTATTCAATATTCATATTAAAAAATTTATTGCTAAATTCATTGGCAAATAATTTCATTGCTAATCCCTGTTATCTCTTGAATTTTTTTAGACTTTCTTGTCGAGAACCTTTTTAATTTGATAAGTGTATGAATCAATCCCGACTTCTTTTTCAAGCCATTGGTTCAATAGGCTATTGGAAAAGGAAACCGATTAGGCCCACCTAAAGACCTATTAGGAATTACCTCACCTAGAGGCTCATTAGGCTTATTTGAAAGCCCATATGAAGACCTATCAAGTTTGCTCGGATTATGCTGGTCTAGAATCCCATATTACAAACACAAACACATGCGGACTTCTCACGCCGTAGTTCACGGATCTCGTAAGTTTGTATCGTGGATCCCCACAAAATGTGCAAGACTCTAACTCAACTTGTCCTCTAATACAACATACAACAACTTTTGCATGTATTAATTTCCACAACTAAGAAACCCAAATTTTATCAACTTCTTCATGTTATAGTGATTGAATATAATTGTTCGACCTTAATTTTCACATGTAATCACTAGTAAATGAGTGGTTTCTAGAAACCACTATAATGGCTAGTCCACAACAAATATGAAGTCAAAAAATATGCATGATAATCTTGATAGATTATTATAATATGCTTTGCCATAATAAGAACTAAATTTGCCTCACCAAAAGCTGGTGAAATAGAGCTAGGAGCTAATATACGAGGAATAATAATGAAGCCCAACAACATAAAAAACTACCCTCTTGTTCCAATTCATCTGCTTGTAATCACCCCAATTCATCATTGTCTCAAACATTACACGGTGCAAGAGTAATCAAACTTCTGCGGTTGTGCTTCGCTATGTGATGTCCAAATTATAATATTTGTTCATAATAAAAAAGCTTGTATGTGTTGAGATGTTAGTATAAGAGTGTGGGAATACAAATTTGAGGATGTTGCCTATATAATGAAATTTGAGATCGACTAACGATGATAAAGACATGATCATTGCAATATAACTATTAAGATGAGATGGATTTTGATATGGGATCATATCATTGTAATAGCAATTATGATATTTAACTATTCCTCGCTAAATCTCTATCCAATTCAATTATTACCAATGGATTTTGCAACAAGCTTGTAGCTCACTATCCTTTTTTGCTATTTTATTGCAAATTCGCTTCAATGTGTCATATGACCATCATAAAGTTACTAAAATAGGCCAGTGTAATATTTTTATATGCAAATATTGGACTGGATCAATTTTGGGACAAGTTTGTTTGCAACAGATTGCGATGATCTCTTCTCGCCAAATTCACAACATTCTATGTGATGGAATTTGCGACAACTAACTTGCCACAATATTTCATTCTAGTATTCTGACGGATTTTGTGATGTTTTTCTGAACCTGACCATCATCTATTGTAAATTAATCGAAAATTTCATTGCAAATTGTGATGCACTGATTCCTTCACAAATATTCTATTGCAATTTCACTTTTTTTCTTAGTGATGTTTGATATGAACTATTTGTAGAGGTTGTAATTTAATTACACTAAGGAACAAATAGAACGAATGTTACTTACAAAAAACTTAGATTGAAAAAACCTGTGGACGACTTACATTTTGAATAAGGGAAGAAATTATATGGTAACTATGTGGTCGTCCTTATGAGCATCATCATCATAGGACTTATATAGTTAGTGCATAGGACCTTATCACAATGAAACATGCTTCAATTAATTTTTGAACATTGATAAATAAGTTTAGCATACATATAGAGATTGTAATTGCCTAGATACTTATGATATTGTAATGACTCCTAGATATGCAATCTATGTCCAAAAAGCATTTACTTTACTATTGTTCTAGTTTTAATATTGCATATAGTTATTATTGAATCATTTTTGTTTCTCCTGATCATATTTGGATATTCAGTGTAGTCTTGAATTACAGTTGGGCTATTATGAAGGAACAATCATTAGTTTTGAATTACATGTTGGGCACTTGTTTGAAATTAACATCAACTAAGTGACACTAAAGATGTACTTCATGCCCCTGGATGGATCAGCTCACTGACACTTGAACTCGAACTATTGTTCTTGTCCAACATTCTTTACAAGTCACCCTGAGGTTGTATAATTGAAGCTTTCGATGTGCACAACGCACTTCATAAATGATTTGCGCTCATTGTGCTCCATGGTATGGAAGTTATATCCATTTACAAAGGAACATGACTATGTTCCAACATTGACTTTTCATAAGCGGTCTTGGATTCTAATATGGATTTTCAACCTGAAAATGACATAATGCATATACTAGTTAAATTTTATTTATGTTAAATAAAATATATGCATGTCAACCACTTACATATTTTATGAAGCATGCAACGAATAACATTGCCACCAAATGCTCAATCGCCGAATCATCTGTATGGTATTGGTTGTAAAGTTCGTTCAGATCGGAATTAGTACATAAAAAATAATTGAAATCCATCAAAACATAAAGACAAAGCTAAAGATAAATTGTATGAATAAATAAATAAGATTGAGAGTGGGACGTACTAGTAGTGTGGCAAAACTTCAGGATAGTTCACTATTATTATGTCTTAATTATATCTTGCTTATTGAGAGTGAAGTATCTCGTCCTGACAGCACCATTTAACTGACCGGAGTAATTGAAAATTGACTTTTTTGATAACTTTGCTTTGGACACTACACATTGAATTACACTATACAATTAAATTTGCTTAATTTTAATCATGTTATTTTGATTTTGTTACTATAATATCCTAGGCAAGCAAGTCTGAGTCAAACGATTCAACTCTCATTACGACACACCTTCACTAGCCAATTTCTCTTTTAATTGTTTCTGAGTTATTTTTTTGCCCCTGCAAAAGTTGGATTTTAAAAGATTTTGGATGAATTATGATAGAATTCAACCTTCCGAATCTATTTTTACTCTACCACCATCCCAAAAAATACATAAACACACCCATTCAAAGTTTAATACCCATCTTCCTCTATGCGCCTCCCTATAGGCGGGAATGAAGATTTTAATACCATAGACTCACAATCACATTTTTATTCATTGATTCTTCGTGACCAAAAATTATAAGGGGGAGATGAAAAAGCCAAAATGCTCTATGGTTGCAAGTTTGAGGAAGAATTCAGTACTCAAGGTAATGAACTTTATAAACTTATGATCTAAGAGTAATTTTTATTATTTGTGTACTTTTTTATTCAAAACACTAGGATGATTTTTCTAATCTAAATGATTATATGATCTTCACAAAGTTTGATGAAATCCTAAAGTTGAAAGGATACTTTACACATTATACATTAGAAAAGAAATTATTTCACTAATGAAATTATCAATATTTTATTATGAAATATTTTATGGTAAAAGTTTCATCCTTTTTCATTATAAATATTAAATCTGAAAATATACTGATATAGGTAGAATTTTACAAAAATCATCAAATTTGATTACCTGATGTTAGGTGTGAATCTGACAACTCTATTTTTCAGGTCTATTTGATTCATTACTTCTAAATGTTTATAAATACTTATGAGAGCATTAAAGCATACCTATTAATTTTCAATTTTTTTAAAAAGATATAGAAATTTATAAAAACTCATTAAGTAATACCATGCCTTAGTGCTCTTTTATGCAAACTCTTATTGTTTATGAAATTATATGATTACGTCAAATGCTCCTTAGAAGGAGTAAACATTTTTGTATTAACTATTATGAGTCCCGAATAACATATAAAATTTGTATGATTTTTCACATATAATTGAATTTTAAAATTCATTTAAGTAAATTATTAGTCTATGCTATGATTGTTCTCCAACTCGAATTTGAAAATTCTTACACCTATTTGTTCTACTAAAATTTGTCTGATATTTTTTTACATATGGTATTCAATATCTTAAAGATTCTCAACGATCTTAATAATCATATATTAAGTATAAAAGTTTATAAAATTCATAGAATTAGATGCTCAGTTGGCTCTATTTTATTATCTGTGTAGTGTTGTTCTCTATTTGTCGTAAATCGTTATGATTAATTGTGTGGCTTGGATGACTAACTTAGATCTAGGCATTTAATGATTCATTTGGGCATAAAATTTTATTAAAATTTTTTGTACTAGATTAGGATTCGAGTCCATGACATTAGAGTTGAATTAAGTTAAAAGTTTTTCATAATTTGTTTCACTAGGGTTAAGTAGGTTGACAACCTATTTTTTCCGTTTGAATATGAGTATAGTAATTCTTGATTTATGATTGGATTTGTAATCAATTGACTTATAAGATTCAACTACCCCGAAACAATTGATAAAAGGAATGAATTCGAATTCAGTTATTCCGTAAGTAGTTTCATTTCTCTTACTTTATGTTTTCTACAAATTTCTTTATGTATATATCAATTATGATTTTTACATCACAAGTAGTTACGGTACAAATAAAATGAAATTTAAACATATTATATTGCTTCTTGTGTCAATAACAAAGTACAAGTACTCGCTTAGAATCTTTTGCCAAATATTGACACGATCCTCAATTAAATCTTTGAAATTTAAACGTCAACATGTTGTTTTTTATGAGCAATGAACATGCATGTTCAAGTTCATACAACTAATAGATGGAACATGCTCAATCACTAATGAAATCCTTTGTTAATTAAAAAATTTATAAGTCCTTCATACAGTTAAAGATTAAGAACATAAGATAAGACCTTTTTAGTATCCATACACTTTTATATGTAACTAAGGGATCAATTTGAACTCTAAAAGTTTTTAGGGTTATATTATATAAAATTTAGAATTATGGATTACATTATAATTTTAACAAAAATAATTATTTTAAATAAAATAATGAAAAACTGGAGAGAGAAGCGATGGAACTTATTTATGTAACTTTACATAAATTGTCCTCTCATTTTTCATAATCCATTCACTCCATTATTTTTGCTTAAGAGATCAATTAATTTATCAAGGGTAAAGTTGAAATTTTGCTTTGTTTTATTGTTCTCATACAAAATAATAAACTTTTAAAAATACCCTTCAACATATTAAACTTTCAAACTCCCCTCTCTCACCCTCTCTCTCTCTCTCTCTCTCTCTCTCTCTCTCTCTCTCTCTCTCTCTCTCTCTCTCTATATATATATATATATATATATATATATACTATATATAAAAAGAAAGGCCATTTCTACTCACAAACGGCGATTACTTACACCGCCGCACCAATTTTTTATAAAATCAAAATTGCCCTTGAACTAATAATATAACTAACTTATTCAAGTTTTTAAATTTTATTTAACTGATAAATTATTTTTTATTTTAAAGTATGAAAAAATTAATTATTATATGTACTCAGGGACAACATGTCATAACGGCTAGTATATATATATATATATATATATATATATATATATATATATATACTTACCCACGTTTGATAACCTCCCCTCTTCCCCCCCCCTCTCCCCCACGTGTGAAAACCTCTCTTTTCTCCACTTCTCTCTCTCACTCTCTCTCATGCTGGAAACCCTCATCCTCCTTATTTTTCTCCCTTTGCATAACCCTTCCAAAACCTCTTCTCAAGAGCACAATAACATACCCAACGACTATTTTTCTTCAATATCGCCTTCTTTATCAAATTTCTATAATTTTTTAGGAGAAATTGCCTGCAGTAGAGGAATTCGAGAATTAATTGAGCTATTTTTCTTGGTATGTGAAAACCGTACAATATTGCAGTGATTACTTCTGTCTGATTATAATTTTATTTTTGCTTTTCTTTTTGTTATTTTCTTGAATCAAGGATGTGCTCCTTGATGAAATTCGAGAATTAACTAGAACATTACTGAGATGTGATTCTTAACTATTAGGTTCGATTGAATTTTTTAATTATTTTTTTATTCTCTCATCTTTCTTTGTTGATCGAGTTGTTGCTTTAGTTATATTTTTAATGTTTGAGTGTGTTGTTTTGAATTTTTAATGAAAATAGATTAGTTATTGTTGATGGAGTTGGTTCTTATATCACATTCTTGAATTTTTTTTTCTACTGAATATTGCTATATGGGCAGAATGATTTGGTAAACAATTTATGATTTGTGTAGGTTCATGTGGGATGAGACAAAATCGAATAATGTCACACCTTCGGGAGATTGTGGATGGAATATATGTACAAATTGTCAAGACTGAAGATGATCTTAAGGTATATGCTCTCCCTTGAAATTATATATGTAAATATTGATTATTTGTACTATTATAAAAAATATATGTATGGTTCTTATCTTTAAAACAATAGTTATAATATTAATTATAATTGTAGAATGTGCTCTTTGAGGGAGTTCGAGAATTAATTAGAACATTACTTAGATGTAATTCTTAGGGAAAATTAATAGAAAAATGTAAGAAAAAAGAAAAATTAATGAAATGGGAAAATTTGAAAGGTTTAAAGGTTTAGGCAAAATTGGGATTTAACACAAGTTTTGCCTCGATTTCTGCTTTTCAATAGTTAGTTGTGTTAAAAAAAAAATAAAAGTCGTATCTGGGATTTGCAATCCCAGATATGGGACTTAATTTTTTTTTTTAAATTACATTTAAGAACCGTGGTTTGAAACCACGGTTCTTACAAAAAAAACAAAAAAAAAAAAAAAAAATTATTTCTGGCATGATTGGACGCATGCATGTAAAGCTCATGCATGCATTAAGATCTGGGATTTGAAATCCCAAATCTGAAAAGTTATCAGAAACGGGATTTCAAATCTCAGATTTTATGTGTATTTATTCGGAAAAAAATTCTGCTTCCGAAAAAAATTCTCCTGCCAAGACTCGATTCATAGTTGCTGAAGTGTGAATTTTTTTTCTTCTAGTGTATAATTTTTTATTACGGTAAGTCAATTCTATTGATTACATTTTTATTTATATGCATTTCGTTATTTTTATAAAAATATTGTTATTACTTTAATTTTTATATATTGTACTTTATTTTGTAGATATGGAGCAACCAAATCATATTAATGTTGTTATATATTTTGGAGGTCAATGAATTTATTTATATGATTCTGTAAGTTATGATCGCCCTCCAGTCAAATTTATTAGAATATATCATAGTACAACGTTTGTAGAATTAGAATCTATTTTGTATGAAAAACTTAACCTCCGTAGGAATGAATTTAAGTTACAAGTATATTTCAAATATATAACATATGATGGTAATAGAAGATGGCAGATGGTGTTTCCAATTAATACAGATGAAGATGTCCAATTCTTTTTCTCTCCTATGAGTGGATATAAGACTGTTGAAGTTTTTGTCGAAGCGGAGAAAGTTTATCAAAATATTGTAGCAGATGACTCGTATGTTGGTGATCGTGGAACATATATGTCTATATTAACAGAAGATCCACACAGCTTGCCAGCAGTAACTCAAGCAATGGGTACAGTTAGAATTAATGAAGATTATGCTGGTCCATCTACATTCCACCAACAAGACGACGAGTATTGTGAGCCAGAAGCAGATAGTTTCTTAAACCATGATCCAGTGGACTCAGAACCAGAGGAGTTTGAAAATAATCAAGATGGTCAAAATGATAATAATCCTGAAGAGGATGATGATGATGATGGTGATGATGTCAGCATTGTAGTTATGTTGGAAGTGCTTGGAAATAATGGTAATCAGCCGTCAAGGGTGTTCAAGAGGGGATTGATTTGAACATATCAGTTTCATCGGGCCACCTTCTCTGTATCCAATAATTCCATTTTTCAGTACAACACATCCAGAAGTCGCTGTTGACTCGTACGGTATCCCTTCTAGTAGTTGAGGTCATTTTTACGACTCAAACTCTAGAGAGCTTGAATATGGAATGGTTTTCAAGAGTAAAGCCCACTTGAAAGCAAATGTCCAAGATTTCTCTATGCAGTTTGCAAGACGAGAATTTCGAGTGGTGGAGAGCAAGCCAAAATTATGGAAAGTTGTGTGCAAGAATGATGAGGCTACTGGGTGCAATTGGATGCTACGAGCCGGATTCAAAGCTAAAATGGAATTATTTAAAATTACCAAGTACGTGGGCCACATACGTGTTTGATGAATGAAATTTCTATTGATCATCGTAACTTGGGTAAGAGTATGATAGCAGCGCATTGCTGTTATAGTTCGTCAAGACCCAACATATGACATCAAGTATGTCCAACAGAATGTGAAGGATAGATTTGGCTTTGACATATCTTATCATAAGGCTTGGCACGCTTTAAAAGCAGCTCGAGAAGAGGGTTATGGAACTTGGGAAACCTCTGTGACGAAATTGCCGAAATACATGGCTGCACTGTAGAAATGGAATCCAGGGACAGTGGTTGAGTGGTTGCATCTGGACACTGATAGGCCAAGCTTAGTTAGACAATAATTTAGAATTTTTTATTTTCTAGTATGTTGTAATATGTAAAGCTTCATTATATGAAATATTTTTATTTATGAAGCATTTTATGTGTTAAGAAATTACACGTTATGATACATCTATCACATTTAGTAATGCCCCCCAGTGCCGCATCGTGGACGTCGTCTATTTCTGAGAGGAACCTGTTCCTGTCTCGGCTCCGAATTTCAAGAGGGTACATCTAAGTCTTCAAATGGAACTGGTGAAATTCCATGATATATCCGATGGTCTGGAGTAACTGTGCATGTTGACTCATCTCCAATAAATGACAAATATGAATTGTCAGAATCAATTGTGTATGCCATGTTTGTTGGAGTATATGCATTTGAGGGACCTGCCTCGTTCTGTGCATTAGAAGGACCAGCCTCGTTCCGTGCATTATAAGAACCAGCCTTGTAAGGGACAGCTCCTGCAAAAACGAGTGGATAACGTGTTTCGAGAAAATTAATAATTTCCTGATGAGTTTGATGGTGGCTAGTCATCAATTGTACTACTGAGGGAAAATCCATAGGGACTCTGTTATAATCTATTATCATTTGTCCAACTCGTTCAGCCTGCAAACAAACTAAAAAATTAGACTTTCGTAAAGTATTTACATGCAAATTAAAAAAAAAATAGAAAAAAGCACAAACAATTCATAACAAATAATCTGCATCACTTATGTTCACCGGACGATATCCAGGGTATTTGCCGATTCGATCTCATGATATTTAGATCCGAGTAATTTGTCTAAACCAGTTCATATAATCCGGGACAGTATCACGATCATTCTCGATCTCGGTCTTACCACCATTAATGATTGCACGTGGTTCCATTGTATAATATAATCTCGATGGAAAGATGCCCAATCTTGTTCATGACGTCCCCGTCTATCGAGTGTATGTAAACGTCATTCACTTACCGGAGGGTTCGTGGGAATATCTTGAATCATGCCAAATTGTCGAAGCACACGTTCAGGATGATGGATTTCTACAATTGCATAGTGTATCAATGGGCATTTTATGTGCCATGGTGTTCGTAAGGCATAAAACGACAAAGACTGGACATCGGGCCCTTCGCCGCCATATGGTGTCCAAATAAACTACATTATTATATGAATTGAAATCAATACACATTAATTTAAATGAAAAATCAACTCTATCATTTGAACATACCTCATTTTGTTCATCCGGTCAATGTATTTCTAATAATGCGGGCGGCATTATGAGCTGCATGTGTCCGGGATATGTGATATGACCACCTAAATAGCTTAGGTAGCTACAAAAAATTTAACTAAATAATTTTAACTTTATTTTACTATTAAAAATAAAAATGAACTAAGCATACCGTGCAGCATATGGTGGATGCGGAGGATGTTTTCTTCATCTATTATGGTGGGCATCAACTCTGTATTACTGGTGGAGAGAATGGGCGCTATGGTTATAATACGAGACCATGCCCAAATATGTAACAATTGCATAGCCCCACCTATATTCACTTTATGTCTCTGTGATGATGTACACAATTCCTTATACAAACAGGCCAACACCGCCACACCCCAATTAGATACACCATCTTCGTGGATGTCTTGCATTTGTCGTAAATATAATAACGATACAGTGTTGCCCGTAGAATCAGCACATAATATTCCATCGAGAATGCACAAAGCACATACTCGTGCCTCCTGCAATACCTCCTCAAAAGGGCTAACCATTCATGCAAGACAGTGAGCTTTATTCTCGAATTTTTCAAAGCCTTCTCATCCGGTTGGAATCCCAAAAATTGATGGCAATAATTTTGCCACTGTTGAGTAGTCCACTTTGTATCTACTCCAGTAATAAAATTGTCTTCAATTGGAAGACCCCAAATGATTGCGACGTCCTGAAGTGTCACTGTCGCCTCACCAATCGGAAAATGAAAAGTATGGGTTTCGGGTCTCCATCTTTCTACTAAAGCAATAATAAAATATTGGTCAATTTCAATATGACCACACTGGATAAGGCCTAAGAAACCCATGTCACTTGTAAAACACGAATGTGCATGGAACAAGTTGAAGAGCCCGAAAAAAAGAAATATCACAACGCCGTACAATTAAAATTGTGTCCTGACCTATAGGCACATCTTCAGATCTGTGAGTTGATTGCCCATATAATACACTGTTATCACGTGGACCAAAATTAGCCATTGTAAAAAAACTTTCAACTGCTAAATTTTTTTCGGCAAGACAACTGCAATAAATTTTCTTCAATCTACTTGTGGTCCTTCGCTCAAATTTATAGGGAGGGCTCGATTTACAACACATTAAATCTGGTGTTTGATGCATAATATTTGGACACATGCTCCATGCATGTGTCCAATCAAGGCAGCATGCATGCAGCCCGTGACGGACAGCAGCATGCATGCAAAAATTTTTTTAGGGGCCGAGTCAAAATCGAGGTCTCAGACCTCGGTTTTGATATTATAATTAAAAAAGAGGAAGTAACCTTTCTTGTTTTCCGAGTCAAAATCGGGGTCTCAAACCCCGGTTTTGACATATAATTTTTTTTAAAAAAAGTAATATGCCATATCTGGGGTTTCAAACCCCAGATATGGCATGTCCAGTACAAATCTGGGATTTTAAATCCCATATTTGTACTACATATAACTTACTTTTTAACATCGAGGCAAAACTAGTGTTGCAAATACCAGTTTTGTCAAAACCTTTAAACCTTTTCAAATTTTCCCATTTCATTAATATTTCTTTTTTCTTACATTTTTCTAGTATTTTCCCTAATTCTTAACTATTGGGTTCGATTGAATTTTTTAGCTATGTTTTATTTATTTTTTTATTCTCTCATCCTTTTTTGTTGATTGGTGTGTTGCTTTAGTTATATATTTTTAATGTTGGAGTGTGTTGCTTTGATTTTGTTATGAAAACATATTAGTTATTGTTCATGGAGTTGTCTCTTGTCTCACATATTTGAATTTTCTTTTTCTATTGAATATTGCTATGTAGGAGCATAATCATTTATGAACAATTTATGATTTGTGTAGGTTCATGTGGGATGAGGCAAATATCGTACAATGTCACCACTTCGGTAGATTATGGATGGGATATATGTACAAGATCATTTCCCAATTATGGTAATGGAAGTCGCGTTCTTTTGACTACTCCAATATCTAATGTGGTTGAATATTCCAACTCTCGCAGCTCTTATCATATGTATGTAATCTATACCAATTATATAACGGAAGGTTGTTTTGTATGTAAAAGAAGTTATTTATATTTGTAGAATTCTTCTTTTATTTTTATATTTTAGAATTGAATTAAGTAATTTAATAAGGATAAGATGTCACTTCGATTTTCTTCCTCTTGGATTGTAGGGCTTCATGAACCCTTTGTTGCATATTTGATTGACTATGTGAGCACTTAAAGTACGTAACCTCCAAGATTTTAAAATAGATGAATGAAAAAAGCCGAGTATCTGTTTTCTTTTTATTTATTCCATCAACTTTGAACCACTTGAAATATATTTATCTAATATTTTCTGAAATTTAGTCGAAACACATATGTAACGAGAATTTCACCTACTCTACCAGAAAAAGGAAAGGAATATAATATACATATATATATATATATATATATATATATATATATATATATATATATAGAGCTTTTATGAGAAAGATTTTATTAGTGAAATTGAGTTACATTGTCTCCAAAGATGTTCTATTAAATTTATGAAGACTTTCTTTTTTTTTTCTTTTTTAATTAAGCCAACAAAATTTTTGAACACCTACATTCAACTACATATGTTGTTTGAACCTCCAAATTAAGCATATGTGCCCAAAAAATAATACATTAACTTAGAGAAGTTATGGATATAAAAATATGCGTTCTAAAATAAAAAATGAGTAATTTATAATTAGAAAATATATTGAGCCTTTTTTTATTTGTATTTAAAAATTTATGCTTTTGAGACCGCTTGCATCAGTTGCTAGTTTGTAGTTAATGTTAATAAATTTGACAATTAGCAAAATGAAGAATATTTCAATAATTACTCATGCGCACTAATTCAGTCTAATTATTTCATTAGCTTTGTATTAAATGAAAATTTCTTAGGTATTAACAATAATTATTAATTAAGATGTATTTATATTATTTGATTAGTGAATTTACTGAATGTGATTTCTATTGTCTGATTAAATGTTTAATGGAGAAATTTAATGCATTCAATTATTTACAAAATAGTAATTGAATAATTATTTCATTTCAAATAAGGATAGCACAGCCTATTACGTAAATTACTTAATTTATTAGATTTAGTTATTGTTATAATTGATATATTCAATTTCACTGAATTTATCAGTTAGATACTTAATTATATGGTTAGGTATAAATTACGAAAAATAAAGAAATTTATATTTAAGAAATATTACGTTATTCAAGCAGTATATGCTTTTGATAATTCTAGAGTTAATCTAGAGATGTTGTTAAGAACAACAGATATAAGAATATGAGGGTTTTAGCAAAATAAATTTTTTTGAATTAATTGACAAATTATATATATATTTATATATATGTTTGGAAAGATTAGAATATCAAGTTTATTTCGAAGAAAACGAAATGAAAATTCAAATTTCAGTGAAAATAAAATATTGAAAGATCAGTGAGAAGGATATTGATACTACTTAATATTTTATTCAAAATTTACGACATTCTCTATATAACGATTATACGCATTATAATTTATTATAAGTACGAAGATGAAATAGAGGATTAAACATCAACTTCGACCAACTTAATCGTTTTGATATTAAGGTAAGTATAGTCCATTGAATTTCTACACACACACACTTGTTTATATACTTGATTTTAATTATTGGTTACCTGTCTGTAGTGTATTGTTATTCTATGAAATTATTGTGATGTGTTTATCTATGGTTATGGTGTAAGAAAGTCGGATGAATGACGGTGCAATGCTAAATTTGATTATTGAATGAAATTGAATAATGAAGTTATTGATGGGGATATTGCAAATTAAGATAAAATAAGGGTGTCAAGATGGTTTAGACAGTTTTGAATTGAATTGGGTTAGTTATAATTAAAACTGGGTTGATATGAATTTGAGTTAAATAAAATTATATTTTATATGGGTTGATGTGAGTCTAATCTGGGTTGGGCCTTATAAGGGCTTTTAATGGATTCAACCTATAAAAAGCAAAAAAAAAAATAAAAAAAATTGATAAAAACCCACAAGCCGCTCCTTTTCTTCTTACCCACACTTCTCTTTCACCACGCACACGAACACACATTGTTCTCAACCACTAATCTTTCTCGAAACACACACACACGCACACACTCGCTCCTCTCTTTCTTCCTACAAACACGCACATAAGACATACAAAATGAAACGCATTCACTCCTCACTTTTTCCATATACACAGACATTCACACAGCTTTTAATTTTCAGTGAAAAGCTTATTTTTTATTATTTCAAATTACTTAGTAATTTAATTTATGTTTATATGTGATTTTTTTATTTCATATTATAGCTTATAATTTTGAAAATGATGGAAAAAAATTACCTCTCAACAAATATAAAAATTTTGGTCAAACGACTTGGTTTGTCACTCAAGATGAGCACTCAAAATTTTGTGAATTATTTTGATAAAATGTAGTATTTTTTACATAATAGATTTTTATTTTTTTTATGACTTAGCAAATGAATCTTGGAAAATGTTGCTGTTTTTCCTCATTCATCATCATCATCGTGTTCATGCTGTGCTCTTCATGACTAATTGTGGAATCAGCTGCTGAATCCGAACCCATCAGATAATAGTGATCAAGATTACAAATTGTGTATGTATAAAGATGATGGATGAGAGGCCTTGAAGTTAAATTTGTTGAAGTGGATGGAAAGTGTCCGGGCGGAGGTTTTTATTGAGTAGTTGAGAAGCAAAATCTGCGTGTGCACAACATGTTATGTATTGTGTTTATTACTACACAGAAACAACAATAGATGGTGAGTGATCTTTCTCACTAGATTCTCTTTACAACTACTCATGCTCCCATGGGCCCCCCATTCTCTCTCTCTCTCTCTCATTATATCATTAATATTCCTTATAAATCTATATATATATTTTCTCATAATATATATATAGGAATATAATTTGCATATGCGTGTTGGACTTGTGAACATACGGACTTTTTTATGCTAAAACTGTAATATATATAAAAGATATTGGGAGGAATTTGAACTTAAAATTAATGGGGAAAGCGTAAAAGAATATATATATATATATATTTAGGATTGATTTTTCTTTGTGCTCATTTTTTTCTAAATAAGGTTATGATCATGTTTGATTTGGGAAAAGATCCCAATTTATGACTTTTGCGTCCATGTTAATTAAATATATGTATACATTTACTGTCCTTTTCACGCTTTAGGTTTTCTTTTTCTTTTTAAATCAAAACTCTATACATATAATTATAGCATTTAATCAAAAAAACCCACCAAGAACAGGTGAAAATATTCATATATCAAAACTAACTAGTCGTGTTGGCAACAACAATGATAGGTCCGGTTCGTCCACTCTGATATATATAATTTTGTCATAATAAATTACGGTTGATGCGTACTACTAATTCTATTTATTAAACTTTCGAAAATTTTGAATTAATTATTCTAGAAAGAGAAAATATATATATATATAATATATATATATATATATATATATATATAGGACCACCATCAAAGTAGAAATTGAGACCTTTTTTGACTGTATGAGGTCTCCACTTAGGTTTGAACCACTTGTGGGCTACATATTTGAATTCTAGGTCTTTTGTCCTATTATTATGGTGGTAGATTTTAATTAATATATATATATATAATTACTGTTCTCATTTACGTACATTTATTATGATCATCATGCTGCATAAAATGAAGCATAGCTATTAATTATGAAATCCACCCTATGATATGAAATTATAATAGAATTGATGTAACTAGCTAAGAGGAGGGTCCATGCATCAATGGTTCTCTTGAAATTAGGTTTCAGGGGTGAAATTAAGTTGAACATGGCTCCCAAACTTTATACTTAATTCACCACACTTTAATCCATTTTTTTAATTTCATCTAAATGCATTTATGACTTTCGCCGTTTTTGCAGGTGAACTTTAAATTACAGTTCGAGTCATATGAATATTTGTATATTTTTATTTTTTTATCTCGTTTGAACGTACTCATTGTTTTGAATTTAAATGTAATGAATTATACTAATATATGCATAAATTCACATTATTTTATGATTTTATTTTTGGGGGGGGGGTGGGGGGTGAATTGTTGGTGCTAGACTTGTGGGCATACAGTGAGACAGAGCGTGGGTAGAGGATTGGATTGGATTGGGAATCAATCTTATGCAATTATAATGATGGAGAGAAGAAAGAAAGGTACATGGGCGGGACCCAGGAGCAAATATTTTGTAATCGTGTGGGGTCTTTCGAAAATATACAAATCTTTGTGGTCCCTGAGTTGTGATGTAAAAATCTGAATTAATGGAATCTGTCGTTGGGGGGGGTGGGGCTGCAATTATCGCAAAGTTTCCCCTCTCATGCAAATGACTGTGTTCAAAGTTTCTCCTTTCAGACTTTGCGGATTACTATTTGGGACCCCTGCTTTTCTTGTCTGCCACGTGTTGGCTCCTAAATGTTTAGGCTCCATCATGAGGCCGACAACAGCAGTGCCAACCAAATCCCGCCGTGTGAGCCGCTAGATCACGGCAGTTATTCTAGGCTTTTTCTTTTTCTTTTTCGTTTTCCTTTTGTTTTTTTTTTAAACACTCAATTCATTAGTCCTTGCACATGTGTTTAAATAGTTTTACATGTCAATTATATGATGGATAGTATTATGACAACTACACAAACACTTGTATCTCTCGTTTATTTATATCAAATCTTATAATTTATATATAGACTATGTTCATTAATAATGACATGTATGTATTCTGCATTATTTAATTTCAAGAAAAGTCTTTTTTACGTATAAATAAGGCATAGTTAAAATATTTGATTAGAAAAAGCCTTTTTCTACACATAAATGAGTTGAAAAAGAAATACTTCTCAAGAACAATTTAGGATTTTATAATATAATAATAATTTGGAAAAACGTAATTGTCCAATTAAGAAAAGCTCGATACCTAGAAGAAACGTGCAAAAGTGATGGACACACAGTTTGCATAGGCATACATATATAGGGAAAAATTAAGTAGTGGATTGGGAAATCATAGTAACAACAACAACATGAATCCAATCACATAATAAATCTTTTAGTGTGGAAAATCTTTTGTTAAACAAAAGCAAAGCGTGTTCCTTTGTTGGTAGCGACTTTTCTTCCATAATGTTGGATTGACTGATTAAGATGCGCTTTTCTTTTTGATTAGTTAAATCTTTGACTAAAAGAGGTGAATTGTATGGGACCATACCATATCGTCAAATATTGACCAATCCCAATCTTTTTCCATTAATCCGCGGATCCTCATATCAAAATATTTAGAGAATGCACTGCACTGCATGCCCCCGCTTTTCTTCTCATCTACATCCATTCTTGAGTTGGACCCCACTTGCTTTTCTCGACCACGATACCACTTGTCAATTAGGACAACATTTTCTCAACCCTTTGTCTTACATAAAATTAATAATATTACAAAGCTATTTTAATTACGTACATTCATAGTTTTAATTTCAAGCTGATTTTGAATATATTTATAAGCCCTCGACTTTATTCATTAAATTAAAACATCATTAATTATTACAAAAAACAAACTCATGAATTCGGAGTTTTTTTAGGGGTTAAATGCAATTTCCCCCTGTGTTAAGGGAAATGAGCAATTTACCCCCCCTGAAAAATAAAGCAACAATTTGTCCCCCTGTGTTTTGAAAAATAAAGCAAAATACCCCCTGACGCGTTGTGTGAAGTACACGCGTTTTTTTTAATTTTTTTAATTTAAAATATAAAATAATATTTATATCCTTATTTAAAAACCGTTGGATCTTGATTTCAATCTAAAGTCCAAATTTAATTAATAAATCAATAAACTAGATTTAATCTCATTTGAATCAACGGTTTAAATTTAATTAAATAATAATTTAATTTAACTATATATAATTAAATTTGAATGTTTGTAAATATATATATATATATACTTGTATAATATATATATATATATATATAAATATATCTAATATATATGTATATATATAGAAAGAGAGAAGAAATGGTGCCGACGGGAAGGAGGGGACCGGCGGCGGACTGATGAGGAAGGGAAGGGCCAGCGGCTGGGAGGAGGCCGGATCTGGTGGGCGTGCGAGGTGGGAGGTGGCGCTGGGCGAGGGGGTGGGGCGCGCGCGAGGGTTGGGAGGTGGGGCGGGGGGGGTGGGCAGCGCTTCGCGAGGTTGGGAGGTGGTGGGCCGCGCAAGGGCTGGGGATGGTGGTGGGCGGCAGGCGCGAGTGGCTGGGGAAGGGGCTGGGAGGGGGTGGCCGGCGCGAGGGGCTGGGGAGGAGGTTGGCCGACGCGGTGGGCTGAGGGGCTGGGTGGCCGGCGCGAGAAGGCTTGCGGCGACGGCGGCGCGTAAGATATAAAAGTAGAAGATGATTATATATTATATATATATATATATTTATATAAAAAATATACATATTAATATATATAATATAAAATAATATTTTATTAACTAAAAATTTTCCCCACTCTCAAAGGGAGTGTGTGTAATGCACTCATGGGTATAAGAGGGTATTTTGTTCTATTTTTCATAATATAAGGGGGTAAAATGCTATTTTTTTTTTCACAAGGGGGTGTTTTGCACATTTTGCTTAACACAGGGGGTCAAATTGCATTTTTCCCGTTTTTTTAGATACGTAGTTTGTGAGTTTTGTTGTTGTGTCACTTTTTCTGGAAAACCCTTTTTGGTGGACTGAGAATCCGAGGGAAGTGGGTTCTCATTCTTTCTTTCACCTTTTATCCCTACAGACAAATAAATATATGGAAGAAGCCCATCGGTAAAATAGTTTTTATGTGTTTTTGGCCAAAGCCTGTTTTGTAGAGAATTGAGGTGGGTTTCCTCCTCACTTCACATAAATTATTTTCCTATTAGGCCCTGTTTGTTTCCCAGTAAACACCAATCATAGGCGGGTTTCCTCTCTTTTATCTTTTTCCATTTCTTCCACCTTTTTCTTGTAAAAGTTTAGTTTATCCTACATTTTACATGTTTATGTTCCAATTTGACTGTATTTGTTTTCACATTCAGTTGACAACTTTGTCGAAATACCCACAAAATTCTTGGAACTGAAAATTTACACATGTTATGATTGGTCTCTTCATTTCTTAGGTACAATTATTATTTATGTTATGGGACTACCAAATTGCACCTTAAAGTCAGTAGCTGCCCTGCATGGAAATCAAATCTACACCCTGTAATTTACAGCATTTGCCCTACTTCTAGTATGCAGATTTAGATGAGAAAAGATCAAAAGACAAAAGAACAAATAAATACTCTAATGCTTCTCAACAAAGAAGGCAACTTGATCCCATTTCCACCTTTTTTACCAAGTAACAAAAGTTTTGTCTTGATGAAGCATGCCGATTGAGACACTACGCTCGTGTAGATATCTCTCGGCGATGGCTGCATGAGTCGCTGCGCTGCCGGAAGGGCATTTTCGTCGATCATGAAATGCGGTGAGTGTGCTGAGTGCACCGATCCTATGGTTTCGTTCTTGATCCCAATGAAGAAGAAGGATGCGGGGATCACCTCAGAGTAAATGAGAAGTCCTCAGCTCCCATTAATGGCTGTACCACCTGGAAGTTTGTAGGCCCTACCAGATCAACAGCAGCCCTCTTCACATGTTCATACATCCGGTCATCATTCACCGTCGGGGGTAGATTGAGTCCATGTTCTTGAAGAAATCGACTGTTGCCGAGCATCCGTAGACACTGGCTTGAGCTACAATTACCTGTTACGAGGTGCTTAAGATCTCCATGAGTCTTCTAGATATGCAGTATGATGGAAAACAGAAACTGTGGAGTATAAATACAATTACCTCTTGGATTCTTTTGAGAAGGTGGTGGAAGGTCGTGTTGGAAAAAGCCCTAAAGGTGCCCCCAAACTGCACCATGTTTGGTGTCATATCAACATCATCACCACTGTTGAAGAAAGTAACAGATATCACCTGAGGAATGAACGACACAAAATTCAAATACCAATCAGTTTTCTTTATTGTTGGTTTCTGCAAACTGTCATTAAGTCTTCCAAAAGTTGTCAACTTCCTTCATTTTTCATGTTGTTCCCATTCACTCATCAAACAAGAAAATTGTGTCCCGGTTCCAACTTTCACTTACTTCCAATCACATGGAATTTTACAACTACCATTGACTTGTGAGGCCTAAAGGATTGATTGTTAGGGGGGATCTTCGGACAATCCAAGCCATTCATGTATAGCAAGATACATGTAGAGCGGACCCCATGTAGATCCCGTCTTATCAACGATTGTGATTGGCCCGACAGCCAGAGTTGCCGACCTAGGAATAATTCGGCCAACAGACACGATTGGTACGTAGGGCACAGAGCAACTTCTGTTGAATGGTCCTGTGCCCAGATTAGGCAGCCACTTGAAGGGCTAGTAATATATAGCACACCATCTCACTAAGAAATTAAAGGCAATTTAGGAATAAAACAAACTTTCAAGTTGTACCTACCTGAGAGTCCAGCGGATTTGCTTCCCGAGATACAATGCCCTGTAAACTGATAACCGCTGCCGATGCAGCCAGGACAGTGTCTACCGAGTAATGGAGATTCAGGGCTCGGCTCTGTTCAGCAGTAATAACAGCCCTGAAGAAGCCACAACCAGCAAGTAAAGGACCCGATCTTGACCCGATGACGGCGGTAGGGAGCAGATGCGACACATGCATTGCGAATATAGCCTCAACATCTTCAAGAGCACCCTCTCTTATCATTCTCTTGGCTCCATTGCCAGCCTCCTCAGCCGGCTGAAACAGAAGTATCACAGTCCCCTGGCATGAGAAACAAAATTAGCATTACAAGCAAAACTACAGTCACTGATACGGATATTTTTCAGGTTTAGTGCTAATATTATAATTCAAAAGATAAAAGCAACTACCAAATGAAGCTAAGCTAATAAAGGAAGTAAGGTACTGATCTTCCCAAAACTAGCAGACCTAATTAAAGTTTTTGGTTCAAGTCTCGTCCAGCAACAACAAAATTATCATATCAGCACCGTCCATACAAAGTGATTCCCCTCTACATCACCAAGCAGACTGAATTGAACTGTTAACAGTAGGTTTACCTTTAATCGTAAAAGCAGAAATTTCACTATATATATATATATACAAAATAGTCCAAGATTCTCCAATAACCAAACTATATCCACTCAACATGGAGAGAAGATCAATTCTTGATTCTTGTATGCGAAAGAAAAGCATAAACGTACAAGCACTAAGCTAATAAATTAGCACAAACACCATTACAATAGATGCAACTTGGACCATCCATATCATGTAGAAGCCTCATTTGGCTAAACAAACATTAGTTTTTAGCAACAAAACGCACATAAACTTCGAATGGAGCAACTAAATGAACCTTTAAGTGTTCTTCACGGGCCTTCAAGATCTTGGCAGCGCCTATGAGCATAGCTACATGTGCGTCGTGGCCACACGCGTGCATTTTGCCAGCATTCTTGCTTTTGTGCTCCCATTCAACAGCTTCCTGTATGAAGACATAAAAAAGAGCTCTAATTCCCAGATTTTTTTCAGCCTTTCCAAACTGTTCTCAAAGGAAAAATCAGCTGGACAACACACGAAATGTTTATATTTAATACATAGGCAAACCACAACAACAAAAGCAATGTCTACTTACTTGTATGGTCCCCCCACCAGCCCAAAACTCCCACCTCAATAATTATTTCACATTTCTAACCACATGCATACAAAAAGAAACAGGAATCATCAATTTATAATTTGTTAAAGAAGAAAGAAGGGATTAAAGTAAAACCTGAATTGGCAAAGCATCCATATCAGCTCTGATAGCCACAAAAGGCGGATTCCCGGTTCCAACCATTGCTCTAATACCCGTTTTAGCCAACGGGAAACGGTAGCTTATATCCAGTTCATCCAATTCCCGGCGAATAAGCCGACTCGTCTCGACTTCTTCAAAAGCCAATTCCGGGTTCTCGTGGATTCTCCTTCTGACCGATTTATCCATTTTACATTCTCGGGTTTCTTGGCGATTTTCAAGATGTCTTCCGACCACTCCCTGCTCCAGACCCCGCCGTCGCATCAAATTCCGGGACTAAAGAGTTCATCCCCGATGAAGACGACTGATTCTTGGATTCGACAGCGGCGGGATTGCTCAGAGATGAGACAGCCGATTTCAAGTAGGAAAAATCATGATCAGGGGATTTCGTGGAGGCTTTTTGTGGGCTGCTGCTGATCATGCAAGAAAGAATGAGAAAAACAGAAGGTAGCATTGATCTGAGATGAAAGAGCGATGAAAATTTCTGAGAAATCTTCATGTTCAGTGACAGATATCCGATTGTGGAACGTATGCAGCTTACCGGGAGAACAAGAATTCAAGAATCTAGAAAAGTGGTAAGACTAAGACCCAAGGTTGGAAGAGAGGTTAAGGGTACCGAGGAGGGGTTGGTCTTGTGAGAGAATAAACACGTGGGAATATATGACAAGGAATATATATATATATATATATATATATATATATATATATATATCTCACGTTTACGAATACATAGAGAATAGGGTGCATACTAGTACTGAGTTTTTGAAAAAAATTATATTGAAATTAAGTTTTATCAAATCAAATTGATTGTGTAATAACTGGATCATGTCTGTTCGAATTAGATGAAATGTACAATAATTATATTATATTTATTATATGATTGATTAATTTTTTTTAAATTATACACTAATTATAATGTTTTGAATTTTAGATACTTCATATTATTGCATGTGGATGCTGAATCGTTTCCCATAAGCTGTTTGACATGATTTTCCACACTTTGATTTGATGAATAAATCATTAATATATTGGATGAAACATAGATACATATACCATTCACTAGCACTTATAAGTTCATTAATAGTTATTACTGTCATTATTGTACCCCTTTAAAATTCAATATAAAATTTGTCGTTTTACTACAAAATATATACTACTCAAAAGAATAACTCAATAGACAATAACAAAATCAATTCTTACAATATGAGACCCTATTCATATATTAGATAGTGTGCATTTGCTTATTTATTTATTGTTGTAGTACGTATGTGATACGATGATAAAGTATATTGAAACCGACAATAATATCGTGCGATTTTCTCACATTTTCGTATATAAGTTTAGATGAAATTGTAGGAAAGTGGGTCCCATTGCATTTGCATGGGGTGTGGTCAAGAAATAAAGCAGTTTTAAATTTTGAGCTCGTCCTGATTGATATGTCCATTGCCATGTGCCTTCCATTTGTCAAACTCTTCCACAAAAGGAATTTTCAAAGATACGTCGTTTTTGGTGCCCTATTCATAGATTAAACTTTCGTTTTTAATCTACTACATATTGGTGGATATCATTTTCACAAACATATAAAAATATTATAGTATAAACTAAAGAGAGAAAAAAATTATAAAAAAAACACAATTCGTAATAAGATGTTGGAAAAAAAATGAAATGAAGTAAGAAAAATATGATTGTGAATTTATTAAAATATAAAAATTTTGATGACAAAAATTATTGAGAACATGGGAGACAACGGAATAGTGGGTTGAGGAGAAAAATATTTAAATTATAAAATAATTAAAAATATTAAATTACTATTTGGGGAATTATTTTTTAAAGAATAAAATAAATAAAAAGGTAAAATAGAATAATAAAAATTAATACGATCAATGTGTTTTCTTTTGTCATAATATAGAAGGTATATATTTTTGAATTTAATAAATATTAAAAGTTTTTCCCGAAAATATTTGGAAATTGTTATAAAAATTTTGTAAAGTTAAAAAAACATACACGATAATAATCAAAATAATTTTTAGTTCAAATTACATATCTATTTAAATTTTGTATTATTTATAACAATAATTTATTTTCATGTAAGTTTGATTACATATTTGACAGTTGAAAAAAAAAATAAAATTTTAGGTTGAGGCGTGGATATCTCGTTCTTTTTAAAGAGATTTAAGCTTACTACAACAAACTTCTCACTGGTCCAACAGTATCACTTAGAAAAATGAAAAAAAAAAAACATATTGGAGTGCTTGAAAAGAAACTAAATAATTTAAAAACTATCTAATGTTATTTTTACAAAATCGAAAATAAAAACTATTCCAGAGTCTCAGTGGAAATCTAAGGAAATTAAAAAACAGTTTGATTAGTGTTGGGTTATTGATGAGGTGGACTGATTAACTAATGATGCTGTGTTGAGTGTTGACTTCTATCAGTGGTAATTAATACTGTATCTCTATTAATTAGTTAATCAATTAGGGTCTTTTTTTTTTTTTTTATCTTTTATGAAAAGTATGAATTATGAGTCACGCTCCTTAACTCATAAATTAATCTAGATATTGTCCGTTATGGCACGATGTTCTTTATACAAACATATATACCTACTACAAGTTTTTTACAATTTCGTATATAAAATTAATCAACGCACAAATTATGAATATTTTCTGTATAGCTGTGTACTTGTTCTGTATCGAGTTAATAAAACATAGAGCCTTTTTTTTTATTAACCTTTAATTATTTTTTATTAAATATTTTTATTCACGTGCGAATTCCTTTGAGCAATTATTTAAGGGTTAATTATAGTTTCCACCCTTAAAATACACTTATGATTGCATTTATTCCCTTAGGACTCATTTACTTTTCAAGAGTTGATTAAGTTATAATTATAATTATAATTATAATTACATAATAAAGTCTTCAATACTCGGATTGTAATTCTTGCAAAATTTTAATCAGTAGCGAACTGTATGAGTTAATTAGTCACGGATTTTGACATTCGAAAGTAAATATTTATCCTTCATTAGTGGAATATTCCAATTAAGTTAAAATTTAACCATTAAGAATTATAACGAGATCTATTTAAAAGAACGGTGCAGTAAGAATTAAATTAGTAGGATGAAAAGTAAAAAATAATGAATTAATAAAAAAGATTTGACGTTTTAAAAATAAGTTAAAGAATTTTTAATTTTTCTTAAATAGCTCCTAAAATCTTATTCTTTAATTATCTATAAATTATTTTTCTGTAAAAAACTTATAATTTAAGTGGTAGTAAAAATTACAAAATCCCGTCACTCTAATATTTCCGTTGACAGGTCACCATCACAAACATTCCTAAAATTGTGGAGCACTCATAGCATATGAATGGAAAAAGTAGAACACAACCTAAACCTTGTCATCCACTTCCACACTAACACAGATGGATCAGTGCTCCATGAATGAAAATTAAGCATTTCTCTTTTATTTTCTTAACTAAGAAACCGAAAATGCTTATACATTTACATCATTTAATCTTCTTCATCATCGGTCACGAACTTTCCAGTTCCAGGGTTAATGGCAGCGACGAAGAAGAAGATTATGTTGAACAACAGGAGGGGTTCGATCTCGTTGATGGGGACTCCCGTCTCGATATTCAGCTGAGCTAGAGCTCCTTTTCCAGTCACAATCTCTCCGATGATTGAGAATGCGATCCCAAGTTGAGCCAATCTGCCAACGAACAGCTCGTTTGCTTTTGTGAATCCGAACAAAGGGCCTGTAATTCAAATGCATGTCATCAACTTATTGTGTCATTAATTACTCAAGGATTAATGAATGAAAAATACGAAGGTGAATTCTTGATTTATATCTACCATCTCCAAGACCCAAAGCAGCCCTGAAGCCCTTTCCAGGGGCTATCACAGCCTTTTCCAGTCCTGTGGACTCGTCCACGAACCGGCCACGGTCTCCCAGAGCTCCGATGGCTCCAAGAAGGTTGAAAAGTATGAAGAATAGAAGAAGGGGCTCAGCCTCATAGATTGGAATTCCAGTTTCTAAGTTCAGTTGTGCTAGAATTCCCTTTCCTGTTATAGCTTCTCCCAGCAAGGATGCCTGCACAGCATTGACGGGCGTAAATTGCTCTTTCATTTTCCATCAGGGGTTAATTGCCTATTTTCTTTAACGCACGTAGGTAAATCGCAATTAGTCCCATTACTCAACATCATTTCTCTCTCTCTCTCCTTTTTTTTTTCCTCAATAATTAGCTTTCAATTGTAATAGTCATAGGGTCGTGGACCTCAACCAATTATATAATATTGAAATACACATGATTGGCATACAATTCTTTAAAAAATAATTAATTATATGACATAACGTATCACACTTGTTTTAAAATTAATTTGAGTAGACTTGTTTTTTAATAAAATATATATTAATAAAATGATTTCGAACGACAATAAAAATGAACAATATTCACCGAGAACCACGTAAATACTTGTTTTCTGCAGATGTTTTCACAAATTTTAAACTGATTTTCGTAAGTTCACTACACATGAGCAAGTAGAGAGAAACAGGCATATATTGATTTTTTAATGATGCAATATAAAGTAGTAAAAAGCAGGAAGAAGGTGGTGGGAGAAATAGAGGAACTGACCGCAAAACCAATCATGGCAACACGACCCACAAAGAGCTCATTCTGCTTGGTAAACCAATTCCTCCTGATGTCCCAAAGATGCCATCTTCCACCTTTGGCTTCTCCACAACTTTCTTAGCAGGAGGGGCCTTTGTCTTCGACTTGAAAAGAGCAACAGTGGTGGATGAAGGTAGATGAGATGACGATTTGGTTCTTGTTCCTGGGGGCAAAAGAAAGTGAGAAAAGGGCTTTGGTTTGAGTGTATGAATCAGGAGCTGCTCCCCTTTGACATGGCCGGATACATTTGCAGTGAGCAGCATTGTCTGAGCCATGTTTGGCTGCTGCTGTATCTGTGCGTGTGATGGAAGAACAATGTTGATATTAGTTTGAGGAAAAATGTATGGCATTAATTGGAAATGTTTATAGGAAGAATGGTTAGGTTGGTGCTCCAGAATCTAGTGAGAGTTTCTGAATCACACAAATGGATATGATGTGGATAGGGTTGTGGGAGTTGTGATGGTTCAGAATGTATCCACGACGCCTGCCTTTCCACTTGGTATTTTTTTCCTTAGGACGAGTAAAGGAAATTAGTATATGCCTATCACTCCCAACGAAAAATTCTAATTTGAATTAAATTTAATCGAATATAAATTAATTATATGGTATTATTAATACTTTCATCTTGCCATTGATATATAATTTAAAAGAACAATGACTAATCACATTACAAGTGTATTATATACATATTGACTGATTTAGTTCGACAAAAATTAATTTGATAAGAATTTTCCTTCCCTCTGGTATAATAAGAAGAAGAAGAAGAAGAAAGAAGGGCATATTCTAGTTCTAGTGTGTTCCAGAACTTTAGTTTGATATTAAGACTTTGATTCTCATGAAGACTCCCCCTATATTTGTAGTGTTCTGGGAAGATATAACATTTTTTACTCTTATATTAACTGAATCCCAAAAACTTATAACATGCTGACTAATTATATTTTTGTAATTACTAAAATTTATGATAGAACTTTTAGATCTTGAAAAACTAAATTGAAGTCCCCTTGTTTGATTTAAATTCTTTCGGAAATTTCTAATATAATTTTTTTTACTTAGGTGAGACACTGAATATATAAGATGAAGTCCTGAATGGGTTGCTTGTGCTCTTTTGCCCCTTCCTATAGATTTGAGGTAAGAAATTTTGAATTGGAAAACCAACTTAAATGAATTTATTGTTTTCTTTTTCTTTTTCATTGTAACGGTCAAAATGTGAATTCAAAAATGGGAGAAGAGAATAGTAATAGAAATGGCAACACAAACAAAGGTCAATTTAATTTGCTCTTGTAAATGTAACTAGAAAGAAAGAAGAAAGAAACTATGACTCATGTCTTGAAATAAAAAGAATTGAATTTCCATTTTGTCCTTTTCTTGCTGATTCTTGAACTCACCCTATGGATTAGTGCAGACTATGGATGGCAATGGGGCGGGTCTGTACGGGTCCGCCCAGACCCGAGACCCGCCCCATTAAATTTCAGCAGGATTCATAACCCGCCCCCAACCCGCCCCCGCCCGCCCCGCCCCGCCACGTAGAAAACCCGGCCCCGCCCCGCCCCTCCACCCCGCCCGCCACCCGGCCCTCCAACCCGCCCCGCCCTGACCCGCCAACCCGCCCGCCAACCCTCCCCAACCAGACCCGCCACGGCAAATTATAGATTTTTTTTGCACTCTTTTTTTCGATTTCTTAAACACAAGAAATTAAAATTTTTTCATGATTGAACGATACACCGTCTTGAATTTTAACGGCCAGATCAACTTATGTTGTTCAACAATATAAGATGATAGTTACATCAATGTAATAATAACATTTATGAATATATAAATTTATTAGTTATTATAGATTGTGAATATATATAAATGTCAACTGTAAAATATTTTATGTATTTCAATTACATTACTTCATATAATAGATACTTTTATTAGTTTTCTACAATTTAAATTATTCAGTATGAATTTTATTTTATTTTTTGATATATATTACTACTAAACTAATTAGTAGTTTATATTTATAACAACTAGCCATTGTGGCACGCCGTCCCTGCGTGCATATAATAAATAATTTTTCATACTTTAAAATACATTATATAGAGTAAAATATGTAAATCAATATATTAAATTTAAAAAAAGAAAGAAATAAGAAAAGAAACTGATTTATTAGTTAAAATAAAATTTAATAATTTAAATAAGTTAGTTATATTATTAGTTCAATTGCATCTTTTTTCTATATAGTTTAGACATAAATATAAAGATATAAATACAGATAGATAGAATAGATAATAAAAATGCTAATTTTGAAGATATATTAGTATAGATATAGATAAAAAAGAAGAAACTAATTTATTAATTAAATATAATTTGAAGAGTTGAATAAGTTAGTTATCTTATTAGTTGAAGGGTATTTTTGACTTTACAAAAAATTGGTGCGACAGTGTCATTAACCGCCATTTGTGAGTGTGGAACCTCTTTTCTTTTTATATTAGTATAGATAAATTAAAATATTTTTTATTATTTTTTTGTATATAATGAGATCAACAACTTTTAAGAAATAACTTATATTTATTTTTTAATTAATATTAATAACTATTAAATATTTTAATACCTTAATATAGTTACAAACTTTAAAATGAATTGGATAAACAAAGAATACATTACATTAATATTTTTTAATAAATAATATCAGTTTAGATTTAAATACTTTAATATAATTTTCAATCTAAAATGAATTGGATAAGATAAAAAATACGTTCATGTTACATGTAAATTATTAAATTTCTTATCAACTATTTTTTCTATTTTTGGTATTTTTGTACAGTTGGGTACATACAAAAATTATTTAGGATTCACATATATATATATATATTACTATAAATTTTTTATTTATAATATATTATATATTAATAATATTTAATAAAATGGCGGGTCCGGGGCGGAGCGGGTCCGAGGCGGGGCGGGGTCGGGGCGGTCCGGGACAGGACTAACCGCCCCGGACCCGGCCGGGGCTAAAAAATTGGCCCCGGACCCGGAAAAACATCCCAGACCCGCCCCATGCGGGGCGGGTCCGGGGCGAATTGGGGCGGCGGTCTCGTTGCCGTTCTCTACTGATGCGCGGGAATAAGACCACCTTAACTCCAAAAGAAATGATAAATATTTTCAAAACAGTAAAATAAATACATACATAGAAAAGCTGAAAAAGCGGTCTCGTTCTTCACTTTGAAACGCAGTCACCATCACATGCTCTGCTCCTCGATTATTTAAAAAAATAGGAGAAAAAAAGATTTATTATTAGTTGAGAATTTGTGGGGTGTCTGAAAATTTTCACTGAATGGTCCTCGGATCTTTGCCCAAGGCCAAGATTCATTTTTTATTGAGAAGTATGATAACCCAGAAGAAAAGCAATCTGTAATGTGTGCATTCACACTTCTTGAGAAAGGATATCTCCAAGATTGGATCTTTTGAATTGGGATTTTCTTCCCAGTTCGTATTTTTTGTTGCTGGAAACTGCTCCGCTCATCTTAGGTTCTTTCTGAATGATTTGATTTTGCTTTGTGTTTTTATAGTTTTGATTAAGGTAGTACTAGTTTGGCTACTGAAATGATGAGAATGAACTCTGAAGAATGCAATTTTCAATGGCTTTCTGATTCAGTTCTTCATTTTTTATGTTTTTTGCGATTCTGCTGCTTTCTTTGTTGCGATATCCTATCAGTTCACTGTTATTGCTAATGTCATTTGTGGTCATAAATGAAAAAAAAAAAAGAATGGTTTTAAATCAGTCATAGATTGGGAAGTTGGGAAATGCTACTTTTATGCTGGTTGGATTGGAGGTAAAGATTGATGCAATAGCAATTAGCACATGGTTCTATTTCTGGTTTTGGAAGGAAATAATTTCTCTGTGCGGCAATTTATGGTTAGCCAAAGACCATTTTTCGTGTCTATTACCTTGAGTTTTGCTGTGCATTTCGGTTTCCAGTGATTTTGATGGACTGTTTTGGTACATTTGCAGAAGAAAATTTCACTAATATTATGAGGTTTGCTGAAATTTCAACTGGAAACTAAGATGGAAAAGAGGAAATGGCTGTGGAAGAGGAAATCTTCCGAGAGGAGTCCTGGTGAAAGTGACAGCTCCGGATCATTTTCTTCGCATTCTGAGAGATACTCTGATGAACAGGTAGCTAAATATCCATCCTGGTACTTTTTCCGAGTAGTCGTTTTTGGACCTAAATTGTCTTCAAGTGAGTTCATTTGTTCTGCCTTGTGTCTGTTCAATCAACTGATTTAACGCGCGAAGTCTTCAAATTAAAGTGTTTACGGAGCTGAGAAGACTGTTTCTTTCTTGGTAAACCAGTTATTCAGTATTGCTATCATCACAATTTGCGCTTGAGTGTGTAGTATAAGTGTTACATCCCGATGCGAATTCAATACAAAAGTTATAAATGCTTTGATGCCTTTAGGCATTCTTGTGCATTGCTTTGATGTTCCTTTGAGTAGTCTCTTTTTCTTGGGCAGGAAACATTGCGAGAATCTCCAAATGATAGTTCTCAGTCGCCCGAAGTAACCTCTAAAACTACCGTAACAGATGATGAAGTGAGGGAAAGTGTGAAAACTGTGACAGAAAAGCTATCAGCTGCTCTTGTGAATTTGAGTGCCAAAGAAGACCTAGTTAAGCAGCATGCTAAAGTTGCTGAAGAAGCTGTGGCTGGTAATCTTGTTGCAACTTGTTGACTGAACTTCTTAAACTTCTTCATGTCTGTATCATATTCATCTTCTGCCTTTTTTTGTTCCGCAACTGTGTCCAAACACCCACACAACCAAAAAAACAGAAAACCCTTTTGAAAAGGACCTTGAGAGGATAACCTTTTGGGGGAAATAGAAAAGTATACTGTGGATTTGTTTGCACTCTTGTTTAACTAAGTCTTGCAATCAGGCTGGGAAAAGGCAGAAAATGAAGTGGCGGCATTAAAGCAGCAGCTTGAGGCTGCAGTGCAGCAGAACCTGAACCTGGAAGTAAAGACCACTCATCTAGATGGTGCTCTCAAGGAATGTGTTAGACAACTGAGACAAGCAAGAGATGAGCAGGAGAAACGAGTCTCTGATGCTGTAGCAGAGAAGAACATTAAGTGGGAGTCCACAAAGGCTGAACTTGAGCAGCAAATCCTTGATCTCAAGGCAGAAGCAGAAGCTTCCAGATCTGAAAATGCTGCTTCTACTGATCCCAATACTCTCCTTATTCTTGAGGCTTTGGAGAAAGAGAACAGATCCTTGAAGCAAGAGCTCGTGTCTAGGTGCCAGGAATTAGAAATTATGAGCATTGATAGGGATTTAAGCACCCAAGCAGCAGAAACTGCTAGCAAATTGCAGCTGGAGAGCATCAAAAAGGTTGCTAAGCTCGAGGCTGAGTGCCGAAGGCTTCAATCTATAGCGCGAAAATCATCTCCACTCAATAATCAGAAGTCTCTTGCTGCTTCCTCTTTCGGTGCTGAATCTCTAACAGATAGTCGTTCAGACAGCGGGGAGAGGCGTAATGTTGTAGACATTGATACTCGCAAGAATAATAAAACGGAAGCTAATGGATCTGAACGCAGCTGCTCAGACTCATGGGCCACGGCATTGATCTCAGAGCTTGATCAATTCAAGAACGAAAAGCCCTCACCTAAGAGTCTAGCAGCCTGTTCTGTTGAAATTGATATGATGGATGATTTTCTGGAGATGGAAAGACTTGCTGCATTGCATGAGACTACGAATGAAATTCCATTGGCTGCACCCGGATCTGGTTCTGAAGAATTGGTTTCCTTGGATAACCCGTTGAAAGCTGAGCTTGAATCAATGACTCAGCGGGTATCTGAACTGGAAAATCAATTGGGGAAGATTGAAGCGGAGAAATTAGAACTTCAAAATGCTTTAGATGAAAGTGTAGATTCACTCAAGGCAGCAGAGAGGAGGCTGGAAGAAGCTGAAATCAGGTTGGAAGAGCTGCAAAAGGAGCTAACAGCAGTAAATGAGACCAAAGAGTTGCTCGAATTTCAACTCATTGGTATGGAAGTAGAATCAAGGACGATGTCTACGAATGTTGATTCATTAAAAGCAGAAATTGAAGAGAAAAAAAAGCTATCAGAAGAACTAACAGTCAAGTGTCAAGAATTGGAGAATGAACTAACCAGAAAAATCCAGGAAACTCAGATAGAGCAACAAACAAATTCAAATGGTGAACTCAAAATAAAGCAGGTTGATTGCTGGCTTGGACTTTCCAGCAGTGTTTTCTATTTGTTAACTACTTTATTGTGTTTTATCTAGCATGACCTACAGCAGGAGCTGAAAACTATCTTGTTGCAGGAGGACCTAGCTGTGGCGGCTGATAAGCTTGCAGAGTGCCAGAAAACAATTGCATCTCTCGGAAGACAGCTTAAATCTCTTGCAACATTGGAAGATTTCTTGATAGACACTTCAAACCTACCAGGGCTCTCTGGAGGTCAATTGGTCTCGCGCGCTGGAGGAGAAATATGGAGGATAACTTCTAATGAGACGTTTCTACCACAATGTGATTCAGATCGTTCAAGAACATCAATGGAGAACTATAGCAATCTGGGAGATGGGAATGAGGATTCATCACCATCCTCATCTTTGACAGCGCCATCAACCAACCATATAACTGCTGCAAAGAGCCGGAACAGTTTTGGGAAACTTTTCTCTCGGAGCAAGAGCGTTTCAGAACTTGAAAATGGCCATGAGTAGTTTAGGGGTTTTTTATTTTCCAGATAGAAACAGGAACACTTTAGCTAATGAGATCACTAATTGAATTCTATATTATTGTCAATATAGATAGGCATCATTCTGTCGCAAATTGCTGTGAAAAACATTTTTGAGTTTCAAATGACTTTTCATTGTTTGTTCGAAGCATTATGCACAAAAAATGGGAAGAACAAACCATTGTTTACACAGAAAACATAATTCTCTAACCTTTACATTGGTCTTTTAACTATTTCCTGTATCTCAACTATGTAAAGCATGTGGTAATGTGATGTACAAAGAATAATCTGTTAAAGCAGGAGTTCATTCTTCACCAACAATACACTCCCCAAAAGAATACACATCAATCGTGATGGTTATGATGACCCTTCTCTGATTTTCTCTCTCTCCTGTAAGCTTTAAACAGATCAAGCCCAAGGAAAATATTGAGCAAATTCATTCCAGCCATTCCAGAGAGAGCAAGAGGGAGTATCATACCCTTTTCAAACTTGGGAGCATCTCTCACCAGCTTGACTGTGATAAGAATGTGAGATATGAATCTTGCAAACACAAATGTCAGCCAGTTAAGAAACCATTCCATCTTCACAATCTTGCTCCCAGCATCACGAACACCAGCCATACGGCGAACTTTTCGGACATGCAACAGGACCGAATGTAGCTGCATTTTAGGAAGGACTTTGGCATCAGGAACAGCACCAATATCAAGATGACGAATTAGTTGCTGTCATTTCTTCATTTTCTGAAAATGCTTCAAGATTTTTTGATTTATAAATGGGTTATACTGAATTTTTTTTGCCTTCTTTCCAATAAGGAATGGCAGAGATCAAGACCATAATGCTGAAACATAACCAAAGAAAAGGTCCGGCAAACACGTTTGAAGATAAACGTTCTGTGTGATAGTTCCCCATTAGCAGAACAATGAAAATGCATGCGTGACTTGTCCCCATTTCCATGAACAGGGTTAGGGTTGGACCTGCAGGGATATTTACAGAAACTTACCTCGCAGATGAGAGTGAGGATAAGATAGTTGATGGTGACTTTCCGATATAATGCCAGAGTAAAGCAAACAAGGAGTACTAAGTGATGTACTAGGATTGAAGGGATCCAACCACTGTACAATCCATGGAGCAACATATCCCACTGATCATATGCAAAGTAACCACATGAAAAGCAAAGAGCTTGATATGCCCAAGGCCAAGTAACCTCAACCAATTGTGAGTGTTCAAGCATCTTTCCAACACCATTTTCAACCCACTGAGACAGCAAAATTAGTACCACTGCGAGGAACAGACAAGCTAGTTTCAGACAAGATCAAGCACACGAGACCAAGAAAAATTAGGAGACTTGATAACATAATTAGCATACAGAAAAGAAATCAATCACGATTCCCTTCTGCATTAGATTTAAAAAAAAAAAGGAAACTTAAATTCCTATTTCGTAGCTCGATTTCGAGGCTGACCAGAGGCAGAGGTAATGGAGGAATGGAGAAGGGAGACGGACGTGTTGACGAAGAGGGGATCACGCGAGACAAAATTCCGGACGACGACGTTAGCTGATAGGAAGAAAAAGAATCCAATGATGATGGGTACTAACTCAGAGCGCTTGTTGAAGAGGATCTCGAAGAACACTGAAACTCCCCACATCACCAAAGTAGCCATGAAAAACACCCCCGCTTTGCTCTCTTTATTACTTCTGCCGCCACCGCCTCCACCTCCGCCTCCGCCTCCGCCGCTCCCCCTCGCCATGTTTTATTTCTTAGCTCGAGAATTTTCCACTATGGTAAGGGACTAATATGTCCCCATTATCTACAGTTATGAAAGTGCAACTCAACTCACCAAATACCTTAATGGGAACATTGTGAAATGCGATTATGGGCCAAAAGAAAGATGCAAGTAGCGCTTTACTCTCTCGGTTTCTCCTCTCATTTGTGTTCTTTTCTTTTTAGAGGAAAAAGCATTATGAATTAATTATATTGGAGTGCAAGGTGCCACCAATACTTTTTTTTTTTTCCTTGTATTAAAATAAATAAATTTACCTTAATTTTATATTATTGAAGAAATAAAATATTTCTTCTATGATGTCAACAATATAACCTCATCATTGAAGTTCCACTTTTTTCCCCTTTATTTTAAACGAAATCATTATTCTTCATAAGATATGAGGTAATTACCTCGTACTTTTAAGAGATTTTTTTATGATTTAAATTATTATTTTAATATTTTTAATTTTATTTTGTCTATCAAATAGATCATTGTATTAGTTAAAGTTCGTTTAATTTGTTGATATATTAATAAAAAAATTGAATAAAAACTTATAATTTATTATTGATTGATTTAACATATTAAATAATATTTTTATATTAAATTAAATGTAATATTTTTGAAATATATAGATAATGAACATAATAACTTCAGCATTCAAACTGATCACTTTAATCATTAAAGTGAGAGACAGCATACAATATGGGCAGCCAATGGGAGTGGAAACAAGAAATAAACATCACTACGTAAATAAAAGAAAATCTTGGAACAGATAGAGAAAGATGTCTTCAATCTTCATCATCCGAGCTGGCCTCAACAGTACATCAAGATACTTCGGAAAATTCAAACAGGAGCACAACTCCAGACAACTTGTGGAGAAACAAGGCGCCCTGAGTGAAACAGAGGGTACCCCACGGCACTCCACGTGGCCACCCATGTGAGGACTCGACAGATCGCGCGACGCACCAACCTCTTATCAAGAAAATGGCGTCTCTCACTAAAATACTCTCTTGTTTTTCTCTTTCTTGATCCGGGCCCGATTTAGCTGCCAGCTTTCGACCCGACCCGGATTCAGTGCCATGTTCGCCGTCGCTACTGCTGCTGCTCTTTCACTTCCAAGCTCTCTGTGTTGCTCTTCTAAGCTTAACAACAAAAGGGTACATATTTTTCAGTCTTTTGTTGTTTGTTGATTGTATTAATCTTGGTTGCGAGCTTGATTTACATCTCTATTTAGTCAAGATGATTGCTTAAACTTTTTTGTAATCTAAAATCGAATTTTGGACAGCTGGAGGTACTTCTTTTGTGGGCTTTTTTTACTTGTCTCGTGATTTTTATTTCTGTGTGCTCCGTGCTTCATTACTGCAGATACTTGTTTAAGTTGGTTTTATTGTTTTTAACTAAGTTTCTTTCAGTGGAAAATGGGAATGCTGAGATTTGGTTCATGTGCTTAAGAGTTTTGCACTTTTGTTATTCCACTGTGTATGGAAAGATTTAATCTTTTTCAAGTTTCAAGAATGACAATATAGTTACTCTTATGAGGTGTACCTACTTGATCTCGAAGATGATCAAGTTGGAAGCTCTGGGCTGTCGAGTAGATATCTACTCTATCACTTGCCAAAACATTTGTCATTCTAGATTGTAGTTAAAACATCTGATAATGAGTATCAGATGAGGCTTTACAATTATTTATATCATTCAATTATTGGAATTGTATAAAGTGCAAGTTCTGGAACTGACCCAATTAATTAAGCCGCATTTTTCAAATAATCTCAGCTAAAGTTTGGTCAAGTTAGTTAGGATGCTGTTTCATTGATTAGCATACATCACCTACACGGCCCCCCTTTGATCTTAGGGATACGTCTTTTATGTTCTAATTGTCCGTAAACTGTATGGTTTAAAATAGCAGCCTTATGTGTGATAATGGATTAATTGTTTGTCTGGATCTCAGGGCGTCAGAGGTGGCTTTAGAGTATTGGCTATAATTGGGGATGATGGTAGTTTGGTAGAAAGAAAAAGTCCATGGATGACACTTTTTGATGTAGAAGATCCAAGGTCTAAAGTCCCCCAATATAAGGGGAAGTTTCTGGATGCTTATCAGGCTTTAGAGGTGGCTCGACATGACATACAATACTGTGATTGGAAGGCCCGACAAGATGTTCTCACAATCATGCT
Organism: Sesamum angolense; assembly: GCA_034509725.1. Lineage (NCBI taxonomy): Eukaryota > Viridiplantae > Streptophyta > Magnoliopsida > Lamiales > Pedaliaceae > Sesamum > Sesamum angolense. Next base: position 9,382,028 of record JACGWL010000013.1, read on the forward strand.
TCTGCATGAAAAGGTTGATCAGTAAATTCTCGCATTTTTGGTTGAATATTGTAATGATTTACTCTGTCCTTGGCTTAGAGCATATGTTATATAGAATTACATTCAAGGCTTTTCCTTTCTTAATGAAACTAAACTAGAATTCTGTTGCATGTGAGTGTGGTGATTCATTTCCAACTTCCCCGATGACATATTGCCTGACTTTTTCTGATTTCATCTTGGAAACTCATATATGTTTACGTATATATTTGTCATTCTTTGGGATGCTCTCAAATTTTATGAATTTATAGGTTGTGGGACGTCTTAAACCCTCTTGCTCGTGAACTCAAATCAATAGGAACACTTAAAAAGGAACTTGCAGAGTTGCAGGAGGAACTGGTTCAAGCTCACAATCAGGTATAATAACTGTTAATTTTCTTTTAAACAAACAATGTCACTTCATGGAATGCCTTTTGCATAGTCGACAACTATTTTCTTCTGGATTTATTGATTATATCACATTTTTCTCTGTTAATTGTTTAATGTTATGGATAAATGGAAAGCAAGTTTCTTGTCATGAGAAAAATTATGCATATCTTCTCAGTAAATCTTAAAATTGTAGTTGGTAAACATGCTACACTCACGAATACAAACAGGTACATATATCAGAAGCAAGGGTTTCAACAGCTTTGGACAAGCTAGCTCACATGGAAACATTGGTTAACGATAAGATATTACAAGAAAGAAACACAACAGAATCTGACTTGTCACCCCCTACTCCAAGTACTACGAAAGAACGTAGGGATGCTGGGAAAAGCAGACAGCGGGGGAGAAGCCTCAATGTTTCAGCTCCCAACCAGCCTTACAGTGCCCATTTGAAGAATTTTTGGTACCCTGTTGCTTTCTCTTCAGACATGAAGGAAGATACCATGGTAAGCCCACTTTCTGAAACTTGTTCTGCATTTTTCACATAATTTTGCAAGGCTGGATTAACATTTGTAGTTATGAAGTCTTGTGCTTCAGTGCTGCTATTTACTTTGTTTCTGAAATATTGCTTTGTAAATTTTCTTGCAGGTTCCAATAGAATGCTTTGAGGAACCATGGGTCCTCTTCCGTGGAAAAGATGGCAAACCTGGTTGTGTGCAGAATACTTGTGCTCATCGAGCCTGCCCGCTTCATCTGGGTTCGGTTAATGAGGGGCGTATTCAGTGCCCATATCATGGTGAGATTGAGAATATTCTTGATGTCAGATATCATACAAGCTGATAATGATCACTAATATAGTCTTTCAATACAAATTTCGATGAGAGAGTGAGTTTGTTGATGATGTCCCTTATTCTATTCACCTGATGATCAATATCAGGATGGGAGTATTCAACTAATGGCAAATGTGAGAAAATGCCATCAACTAGATTAGTCAATGTGAAGATCAAGGCATTGCCATGCTTTGAACAAGAAGGAATGATATGGATTTGGCCAGGGGATGATCCCCAACAGTAAAGCTTCCTTCTTTGCTCCCTCCACCGGGATTTCAGATTCATGCTGAGGTATCATTAGCTGCAGTTGGATATTTCTGTTGAACTAATCCATGCTATTCAAGGATGTTCCTTCGATTAACCTCTATTATATTACTGATATCATTGACAATGGCAGATTGTGATGGAACTCCCAGTGGAACATGGTCTACTGCTGGACAACCTTTTGGATGTTGCACATGCTCCTTTTACCCACACTTCCACATTTGCCAAGGGGTGGAGTGTTCCCAGGTTGATTTTAGACTGATACTGGTTACATGTTTATGCATATGCTAGTCAGGTATAGCATTTCCAGAAACACATTGCAAGTATCAGACATTTTGCTTTCAATGGTTGCAGCTTAGTGAAATTCTTGGCGCCTGACACTGATCTGCAAGGATACTGGGATCCTTATCCAATAGATATGGAATTCCGGCCACCTTGTATGGTACTTTCCAACATTGGGATCTCAAAGCCCGGAAAGATAGAAGGGCAGACTACCAGAGAGTGTTCAAAACATGTTCACCAACTTCATGTTTGCTTACCGTCATCAAGACAGAAGACGAGATTATTATACAGGATGTCCCTTGATTTTGCTCCAATATTAAAACATATTCCTTTCATGCAATGCCTGTGGAGACATTTTGCTGAAAGGGTAAGAGTCTTGTTTGCTTCTCGTATTATTTGCAGATGAGAACAACATATTCTTAGTATTCCACTTGACCAACAGGTTTTGAACGAGGATTTAGGGGTCATAGTCGGCCAACAGGAGCGAATGCTCAATGGAGCTAGCATATGGAATTTGCCAGTGTCTTATGAAGCTGGGAGTAAGATACAGGTTATGGAGAGATTCAGTGGAGCAAGGATCTAAATAATTCCCATTCAGCAAATCATCATAGAGAACCTGTCTAGAGTTAGTTGATTATCTTCTTTTGCAGAACAACTTCGACTGTCACCAGTTGTGCGCCTGACTTTTGCCAATTGGGGCTCAAGAAGATTGATTGATCAGAATTCAAAGCAGATGGTTTCAGCGACAACACCCCACCCCACCACCTCCTCTTTGTGTACAGAATTGAAACAAGCATCCTCCCTCAACACTTCCCACCGCAGAACCCAAGCTGTTACCCTGAGGCAAGCCCACAAGGATCATTCGATCACCACTAGTGCTGGTTATCTTACCTTGTGGCAGAGAGCCAGATGTATCATATCATCATTTTACTTTATAGTTGAAAGGCTGCCATTTGATGGAAAAGCTCTGCCTTACTGCTATTACAATAATAGTTTCATGGATTCAAATGTGATATTCCATTTACAACTGGGCTCTGTGGTTGATATAATCCATGCAATTTTCAGTTTTATTAAAACTCGTTACTCAATGCAAGGAGAGAGATTCTCGAAGCGATTTCAAGATTCCAATATATACACAGGAAAAACAGAGTATAACACATAAATAACAGCAATAATTTGTTATTTTCTTTTCTTTCTCAATTACAAGAAGAGATCAACTCCCATTTCGTCTTCCACACAAAACAATCCTATGTGCAAAACAAGTATAACCCCAGACGAGTAAATTTCAAATTCAGAGGGCCGACCCGCAAAAGGGACAGAACCTGAATGTGGGATCCACCTCACGGGCACAGTACTGACACCTTAACGCCGCCGCCTCCTTCACCTCCTTCTCCGCCGACGGAGAGAACGACTGAGGGAAGAAAAGATTGCAGTTGTCGCAGTGCATAAGCGGCTGCTTTCCGGGCCACCGCCACACGGGCACGAAGAAGAGCTTCAGCACTTTTTCGTATTCCACGAGATCGGCGCGTGATCCGCACGCTATGCACCTTCCGGCGCCGCTCTTCAGCACCTGCCTTGCCTGCTGCTCCAATCCTCCGACAAAAAAGAAAAACATTTTTTCAAATCAAAGAGTTTCTCCTTGTAGTAATTACGGGAAGACGGAAAAGTGTCAACTTAAGCTTATATATTGAGATGAGATGAGGTTTAGCTCTGGAGGGTTCTACTTCTAGCTGTTCTTCCTTAGATCCCTCTGGATAAACTGCACTCCCAGCCTTTATATCTGAGATTTTTGCACTTTTCCACTCAAAAGAAACAAATTAATCAAGATTTTGGCACTTTTATATTAAATTAAAGGGTACAATACAAGTCCTAAAATTTATTATAATTATAATATTTTATTATTATTTAAAAAATTATAAATATTCTCTTAAAATTAACAATCGTTTAACAAATAATCCAAATAATAAAAATAAGCTATTGTGAAAACGTGTTTGTTAGTTATTTTTAATATTATGGGATATTTATAACTTTTCAAATATTAAGGAATAATTGTAATTATAACAAGTTTTAAAATAAATTGATGTAATATATCTCAATTAAAAAATAATTTTGGATCATAAAATATAAGAAAAATCACATCCCACCTCAAAACTAATTCTATACGATTGCTTTTAGTGAAAAAAAAATAAATCCTTTTTCTTGGTTTTATTTAACGTATTAATTAGCACCATAAATTACATGAGCATTAACCTAGATAGATTCATTCACTTGAGTACATGGAAGAGACAACTCCAGAAGCCTCCTGCTTTTCCAAATTATAAGACTCGTACACGCTTTCCCGTCGATGATAATCTTGAATTCAGTCCATATACTGACATGCTGCCTAAGAGTGTAAACATACGTGCTAACACTAAGTAGTGAGAAGTCTATTTATGTTGGTTTCCAGACTGCAAGCAGCTCTTGGAACATCTCTACCACAAGTTCTCTATCAGCTTTTCTGAAGAAATCATTCATTTCTTCTCTAACATCATAAATCTTGCCAAAATCAAGCAGATACGTCAAACATCCTTTCTTCAATTTGTCCAGCTGGTAGAGCCACGCCTCTTGCAACCTCTCCAGGACGTTTCCCGAGTTAATGTCTTCTAGTAGACTTTCCTCGCAAGCATCCTTCAGCTGTATGATGTCGTATTTGTTTGCTGCACCCAGTAATGCCAACCGGTGCTTCCAAAAGTCTTCCTGGCTTATAGCTCCGTACAAGTAAGTAAGAAGGGCCATGCAGGACTCAGAAGTCATATCTTCAATATTGATTGTTGAAGACTCTTTCTCCTTGAGGTTATGCTGGAACATACTGTGGAAAACGGGAGAGCTTGCTGAAAGGATTGCTTTGTGAGCTTGTAGTTTGCCGTCTGTGGTGTTGATGGTGACATCAGAGTGGATAGACTCGTCAAGCATGCGAGATAGGCATTTAAGAGTGCTTTGAGTTGCTAGATTTTGCATGATGCCGTCACTGGGCCATATGGAACTGGCCTCTCCATCCTGAGATTTAGCAGCAAGTGAAGGGTGAAGTTTGAAGACAAACACCAACGCACAGCCAAAAAGAACATTCTTTGTTATATGCATATCTAGCCTCTGCTTCGCTTTTGTTTGGCCTTTGTTTATGAAAGCAGGCCACAAGGCCTTTTATAGCCATGTATATGCGTCACTAATTGTATGGAATTTGCATGAGATTACTAAGAATTGGCAACCAATACATTGTTCCCTAGTCAGTTTAACTTCATCCGATGGAACGTGAAATTCGACATGGACTTCGACTTAAAAGTGTTTGAAATAAAATGTAAAGAAGATATCTCACATTTAGCGGCAGATCTTGAGGTCCAGAAACTCAACGTCAATGATGAATCGACCTTGGCAATTTATATCAACAGGGCAAGCAAAGTCATCACTCGTGCGAAGCAGTCTCTCATGAACTGCAGCATAATGCAATTATGTTTCAGGAACTCACAGTTTAAAAGTGAGATTTGGTGGAGAAAGCTCGAAAATATGCAAGACAGAACTTAAATATTTTTTCAGGAAGAAGGAACAGAACAGCCCCATGTCAATGAGCCCGGAAAACAGATCACTCGCCTCCACTTTATAACATTGCACTGTGTTTATAATTTGCATTCGCACTTCGCCCCAAATCAAACACAGAGTCTGATTTCTTGACAGTGAATTAACGCTTTCAAACAGCACATTCTACTTCAGTCCATTTATTTTAGGCAATCATCTTTTAATTTCTGAGTCGAACAGAAAACATTCAGCCAACATTTCGCTTTGATAATTCAATCTTTCACAAAGACAACCTAAAGGAAACAACATGAGGTACTTGTACATTAGCAGAACAACCTGAAAAGATTCAATTTTTCATCCACCAGTTAACATATAAACGTATCATAAAGAAAAATCAACAGAAGCACAAAAAAGAACCTCAATTGTATCAGGAAAAAAAAGTCAAACCCAATAATCAAATTATTACAAACTAAAAACACAAGAATATAAAAATAAAATAAAAACACGTACTGGGGGAGATGTAGGGTCTGCGATTAGAGCCGGCGGTGGTGACGCGTATGACGAACCGGGCAACTGGCGGCTGCTCCTTGGAAACCCTGGATGGTTCGGGGAAAAGCCGGATGTACATTGACCGGCTCTTCTCCACTGATAAATGCCTAGGAATTGTGAAAATCATCTTTTATGCAGAACTGATAACATATATGAAGAGAGTAAAGAAATAGAGGAGGAAATTGACAGTATATATGATATACCATTCATATGCCGATCTTAAAAGGGTCGGATCTTTTGTAAGGAGTGGTTGGCCCGAAACTGTCGATTTTCCACTGGGCTAGTCTTGCTATAGTTTCCACTTTCGCATCCCCCATCGCTCCGCCGTGAAGCTGGAACTAGAAGAGAGAGTTCAGCTGGGGTGGGGGTGGGGTTTTGACTTCTGAATAACCAATGGTTGATTTTTCTTAGAATTCTTCTTTTTTTTTTTTTTTTTTTTTTGGGTAAAACAAGAATCAAAATAGAATAGCATTCGACGTGTTTCAACGCCATGTCTTAATAGTTATGCAACTCCATTTCTTCAACTAAATTATAACTCATTATTAAAATTACTCTATGAAATTCACATTTTACCTTCTTTTTTTTATAGAATATCAAAATCATAATTTATTATGAAGTAAATATATAACTATATACATTCGTAAAATTTAAATTTATAATTTTTTTTAATTATGAGATTTCAATCTTATCAATCGAAAAAAATTTAATTGATTCTTAATTATAATTGTAAATGTATAAATGTTTCTTTTCATTTAGTACAAATGAAGTAATTGGACTATCAACATTTTTAAATTTTTGTATTGTTATTTATTTTTGGGTCTTTTTTATTTGATATTAATTTTTTTTGTTGCGCTCAATTAATTGAATTATTTATTAAGTAGGTGACACACCACCGATTATGCAGCTAAAAAAAAAACATTAAGTACTTTGATTGAAAATAATTTCCATTTAATTTTAGTTTTACTGACAAAATCACTGTGAGAAAATATGCTTAAATAATAAAATCAAATTCTCTACCATTATGTGTATAATTTTTGAATGGATCTTGATGTGGATCATACTTAGGTATCATAAAAATAATTAAAATGTCTCCGCTTATAAGAGATTCTAAATTTACACATAATATATTTTGAATTGTATGGATTCGTGTTCGAATCGATCCAACACAACGAGTATATTCAAATTTACTAGAACAATCTAATAAAAATTGTATTAATAGTTCACATGAATAGTACAGCTCGAACATACTTATAAATACACATTCTTCATACTCCAATTATAATTTTTGTTATTCTTATAAGATTAACTTATAAACCATCATAGTAACTTAAATATTAAAGAGTTATAATCTAGGCTTTGCTGGATTGTTCTTGCCGAGCTTCTTTGCAGGATAATTAGGGGACTTTTGGACCTGATTTTGAATTTGGAAAATTCTTGTCAACATATAATTCGGGCTGAAATCAGATTCATTAAAATCATCCACACTACCTTTCATCCATAATAAGTGTACCTGTTACAACTGTAATATGTAGCCCCCCTTGATAGTTGTTAGAATTTGATGTTCTAAAATGTCCGACATAAGATTTTAAAGCCCTGAAGTACTGTTGTAGGTGTAGAAAGAATTGCACCTTGGAAAATTCTTACTCAAACTTGATTTAATTAAACTAATAATAAAGTAAATGTAATGCAGTGTTGTGTGATTTGTATTTTTTTTAAAATTATACATTAATTACACAATAAGTGTATTGCACTTACCATATAATTAGGTCAAGTCCTGCCAAACTTGATTTGGGTTAGAATTCTCATCCAAATTCTAGTAATTTCCTCAAACATGCATATATAATTCAATGGGAAATTATTGTCCGAACCTGAACCAATCATATGTCAAGTGTTTGATGTACAGTTTGGGGAAAGTGACCAATTACAGAGCAAGTGTATTAAATTGAATTGGTTCGTCGAATCAAGTCTGGATAAGATTTTTTCATAATTCAATATATGGTATCCTTATCTGAGTTAATTTCTTGGGTGCAAAAAGATCCAGTTTTGATAATATCTTATGTTTCATAATTCATTTTTTCCCCTTGTATATCTTGCAAAACTTTAACCATATAAAACAAACAACTTTGCAGCTATATATCTCAGACTCAAAAAGATAGATGAAATAACAAATGGTGCAGAATCAAAGCATGTGGGACTGTTCTACAAGTGATGAAAAGAAAAGAAAAGGGGGAAAGGGATGAACCCTAAATCCTAATCCTTAACACATATACATTATTATTTAATCATTACCTTTTTTTTTTTTTTTTTGACAAGTAATGTCCATGCAGACAATGCGCCTCAACAAAGTTGTTTTGACTTAATGTGTAAAGGGGCTCTTTGATAAGCAATGAGCTGAAAGCGAAATAGTAAAGCTGCTGCCCTTTATATATTAATATGCTCTTAATTGATTCTTGAGATGATAATTAGAGGGTTCCCATTTCACATACTCTTGTTTTTTTATTAATTCTTTCTTGAAACTCTAATCATAGGCACTTAATGGAAGGCATGTTGGTTTGCTTTATTCTTCTGATCAGAAACACGAACCAGGTTTACAGGGAACAACACATCTGCCTATCTCTTCTGTTTCAGGGTTGGAAAGTTGGGAGAGTAGTTGTGTCTTTTTTGATCAAGTCTATGTTGTAATTTTTCAGTCAGAAATCTCGGTGTTTCTTTTATTTAGGAATTCTTCAAGTCTCCATCATTGGATTGTTCATCAGGATTTCCAAACCAGTTAGTTCCTCAGACTCAGAGTGCCTACATCTTAATTTGCTAAAACGACAGAGTACTACAGCAAGTGCACATGTTTGTTTCTAATATTTTCGGTTATGAAACAGGCAGCCAGAGATTCAGAAATTGGAGCACCGCACTTGCGAAAACCTCATCTCCTCAGGAATTATTTGTCGACATGATATGACACTAAAAATTTCCATGGCCTAAACTTCTCTTATTACTCAAGTGTTGTCGCATTCACTCGCATATATGTGGTATATCTTGTCAAACGTTTTTATTTGTTTCACCATAGGAAAAAAGTTGTAAGAAAACCAATGCATGCTGCAGAGTGGTCTGAGCATGTCCAGCGAAGCCCGCATCTTCAGACTTACCAGAAAGAAGTTGAACGTAACCAACTAGTACAAGACTCCAGCGAAACATTGAAGAAAGTTGTTGTTTTTAATTAGTTATAAGGAAAGAGGTTTCCTTAATTATATATACCGTGGTCCTTATAGTGATAAGTTGTCCCATATTTGCTGAGGGGCTGGGGACATACTGCCCTACAACCTTATTTGTTGCTATTGAATGATATTACTAAACAAAGGCAGGTAATAGTCCTATGCACATGCATCCCATTCTGCACTTGTGGGTTCAAGAGCAAATTTATGTGATTAAAAATCTCTCACATTTTCATTCCTTTAAGGTCAAGGAGATGTTTTGATAATTATATATGTTTCAGCTGAATCTTTGGGAAAAGATCAGCTAATTATTTATTTGAAGAAGACAACAAGAGGACAAGATCTTGCAGAATATTTGTGGCCCTTGTGCTTCTTATGTTCCCCTTCAGTGGAGCACCTCATCACTTGCAAACTCAACGTTCTGTGTATATATTTTGTTTATTTTATGACAGAAAATAAAACTTCAAATTTGTTCAAACTGTAAAGCCACTAGATCTGGCTCTGATCATTGCTTATTGCTCTCTCTCTCTCGGAGGCTCAAGGCCTACATGCACACAATGTGGGGGAAGTGAAGGAAAAGCTCATACGTCTCTTTCTATTCAAAACCCTTTATTCTTTGGCCCTCCTCTTTGTAAGAGTCTTCACCAGCCCATATTTAACTCCTGATCCCCCTTCTAGCTTTGTGCCAACATGGCACATATTGGCTTTACTGGACCTCTTCCATCTGATGAGCTGAAGGAGCTGCCCAATCGGCCTCCGCCACCTCATCGTGCCACGTGGTTTCCCATGCTCCACCACAGTCTTGATCTTCTTACCCTTATTCAATGACGACACCTCGGATTGTCGATCGTGGGGCATTTTGGAGATTTTGCCCTTGTCCCATGAGGCAACACCATTTTCTTCAAACTTGATTGATATAAAGGAGTCTGCAATAGTCAAGATTCGGAGCTACATCAGAAGGAAAAAAGCTAGCCTTACAAAACCGATAAACTATTCAATACCTCCAACGTTTCTTGTTTTCGTTCTACTACAGTAATCATACATATATAGTAAGAAAAAAGGGATAAAAAACAAGAGGTGAAGGGTAAAGTTGACACATCGAAATAAATCAAGTCAATCATGAAACATGATCATGCATATATACAAACTAATCAAATGATGGATAATTATGTCTTATACACAACAAGTCTTGATTTGTCTTCAACTAAAGCTGGGGAACTGATTGTAGACATACAAATGAGAACCATGGTCCAGGCCGAAGGGCCCTCCCTTGTACATTTACTCTCGTACTAACTATATGCAATGTTCTATATATAGGTTAGTAATTAATAAATACGTACGTAAAGCCTTCATGACCACTTATATAAAGTACTGGTAAAAAATTTGTTTGATTCTGTAACAATATCATTTCCATGAATGCATTTAACAATAGCACTGTAAATTTTGTAAAGGGATCATAAAAAAATTGCAGTGTATTAGTGAAGAGTGGATTTGGTTAGATCAAACAGATTCTGATCCAATATTTTCTTGATACATATATATATTACTATAAATCAATTCATACATCAAAAGCATAATTATCTGGATAATCCATGTAAGTAGATAAGTATGGTATTTCAATCAAAGTGGAACTTTTATCTTTTTGGTTAATTATCTCATCTTGATTGACAGCGGTTCCAAGAAAGTAACAAAGAAGAAAGGGAAAAGAAAATCCAACCTTCTGGAGTAGTGGATGAAGTGATGTGAGAATGATACTGATCATGATCATCAGGTTTCTGCTGCTTAGTAATGTCGAAACGATTGAGCAGAGCAAAAATCTTAGTTAGGGCCAAGGGAGCTCTTAAGGGTTTTGCAGTAAAAAATTTGTGTGTAAGGTGAAGATGGGCTTTCTTGGAAGCTAAGACTAAGAGCCTTTCATTCAAGCAAAGTGGACAAATTCCTATAAGCAGCTGTGAGGGGTGAAAATAGCACCATGATCTCCTTTCGTCTAATCTGCACTGCCACTCATTCATTTTCACTCCTCTTAGAGTGTGTGTGTGTGTGTTTGGGAGAAATGAGATATATTAGGGAGAGGAAAATTGTAAAGGGGAACACCTCAAGAAACACTTGCAAAGCTCACTATTATATGTTGCATGTGTGTGTGTGTGTGTGTGTGGTGGATGAGTGGGGTAGTGGGGTGGGGTTGGGTGGTCCTGGAAAATGATAGGGGGAACATAGCAATTAACTTTTTATGGTATTTTTAGGATTATATTTGGAGACAGTCACAGTCATTTATTTTTAACTAAATATAATATTATAAGGTACATATGCATAGAGTAATACTGCAATTGTTGGAAAAAGTTTAGAGTTTGAGAAAGAATAAATGGTCCTCGGAATTTATGTTGATGTGTACTAATTAGTTGGTGTGTAAATGCTCATCCACTTCCATTTCAAATACTTGGACCATTCCCTTGTCCCTCCGTCGGTAAGCAAATTTTAGTTCCCACTAAGTTTATTCAGATTTGAATAAATCATATAACAAGCACACCTAATATTTTTATAGTATGATCAGTGTATATATAATTCAAAAAAACTAATCAATCACATAATAAAATTAATCATAATTAATTTAATTCGACCAAACTTAAAAGACCAAATATCAAATACTTAGAACTAAATTAGTAAAAACAAAATCAAAAGTGCTAAAAATCTAAAGTTATAGAATCAAAAATATTAATAATTCGAAGTTACTAGAGAAAAATATTTAATTTTGACTATTTAGAATTATATTATATTTAAGATCCAAATGCAAATTGGAGGTTGCCCGTACCATTGCAGATCCATTTTGGGAAGACTGGAAGAATAGCCCATACAAATTTTGAAAGTATTTTGGAAGCCCAGCTTTCTAAGGGTTTTCATGGGCTTCAGACAGAAACACCCCTCATGCATTTGGATTATAATGATTATTGATTCTGATTCAGTACAGAAGACCACCACTGCTAAAGATGTACAACATACAACCAGTTGCTTTCTTCCCAACTTTGGTCCAAACACAGCAAACCCCCTCAACTTCACTGAATTTCACCTTAATTCCCTTCTCACCATTGCCTAACATATATATTATTTTAATTTTCCTTTTGAATCTTTGCAATTTTATGCTTTTGTAATCATAAAAAATATATGAATATTATGTGCACGACTCATTCTTGAATTTTGTAAAATATATTGTGCCTATGTATACAAATAATATATGTGTCTAGATACTTATAAATTGTGTACTTGTAAATGAATAAATAAGACGATAGAAGAATTTAATCTTATAATTCCGAGCTTATTTCGATTCTTTTCTAAATAATAATAATAATACATAATGTGATTGCAAGACAAGTTGGAGAATTTAAATTGTGTTAGGCATGCATGATGAATAATTGAACTGCATTTCCCAAGGATGAAAAGCAAACCTTATTTCCTAAGAATCTTCAACTTTGGGCATGTGCATGTTGCAGCACATATCTTGGCTGCATCTGAGCCACCGTGTTTGCTACACAACACTTTGATTTCTTTCATCATGCACACATCCTTCATTTCTAATTTACTTTCATTATTTTGTACCTATCTTTTCAAAAATACCTCACTTTTTAGAAATATATTAGTCTTTAAAAAAATTTAATGCCTCTTGTACATCCTTCATAATATGTACATATACAAAACGCATGATTAAAAAAAAATAAAATAAAATTCGCCGTCATTAATATTTAATTATTAAGCGCGCTTATTTTCATTAGTTCTTGCAATAATTTGATGGATTTAAGGTGGAAAATATAGTTTATTTGGGGGAAAAGAAAAAGATTGCTTAAATTCAAACATGACTGAGGAATGAAGATTGAAGAGTTGGCTTTGCCAATTAGAGGAGCAACTTATATTTGACGCTTCTCTTTGTGAATAGGGCATGTACCATATGGAAGAGGACTAATTAAATTAGAAGAAATCATGTATTCCATGTTCACACACTTTTACTATTTATTTGTATATTAGACTAATTAAGAGTACCATCGATTTTTCATTATTTCTTACTATATATTATCAAAAATTATAAAAAATGTCAATTAAAAGTTTATAATACTCAAATTTAAATGCTCGTGTTTATTAAAGAATTTTTAAAAAATAAAATACTAATAAAAGACAGCCCTGTCACATACACTATAGATGGGTAGGTTGCCAAGAAAAAGATGGGATGACGTATTTAGGAATGAATTAGGTTAACAATATTAATATGTGGTCGTGATGATTAGTATATACTACTTGATTTTGTGGATATTAAACCGTAATCATTAATTATTTCTTTTGGATTGCGTTCATAAAAAATGAAATATTATGAAGATTAAATTAAGAGTAGTATAATGTATTTAGTTCCAAGTCTGAGGAAAGTTGACCTAAAAAAGAGGAATATTGATATAGCATAATTAGTCTTAATTAGACGGGTTTTGACCCATAAACCTTGGAATTAATTAATCACTAAGTGCCCCCCACCCAATTCATTTCAATTTCTTTTTTGGGGGTTTACACTTCACACCATAACACTAATCCTCCTGGCTTAAATCATTTTTCAGGGAATCTAACTAAAATAAATATAGGGCAAATAAAGGATCCTGTTAATATTATCTTAATTGTGATAAAGATTATTACATATATCATCAAAAAAAATTTCTTAAATTTAATGGGATTTAATTAGGATATGAATTATTATATAATAAATTTATAAAAAAAAAAGATATATGATGTTTATTTACTATTGCAAATTTGAAAAAATGAGCTAAATTATGCCTTTTCTTTTTCTTTTTAATTCCAAAAGGAGACATCTTGAGTTCTGCCATAATTATTTCGTTTGCTCTTTTGGCTTTTCAAAAAATCCTTATCGAAATAAAAAAAAAAAAAAAACCATATTTTTCATTAATTTGTGTTATTTCAAAAGCCTTAAATGGGAATAAAAAAAAAAAGCCTTAAATGGTGAAAGATGTTTTTCCAAATTTGATTACTTCTCAGATTTAAAAAACTTACCATAAATCTAAATTATGTGAAAGAGAAAAAGTATGTGTACACAATCCTACTCTAAATTCATTAATAATACTTTTCTTAATTAGTTAGACAAGAAAGCTTGCAATATTATAATACTATTGCAACCACATGTAAGAATTAAATCAAACTATTCGCTGTAAAAATAAAAAATATAGAAAAAATTGAAATTTAATATTTGAAAAAAAAAAAAAAAAAGAAAAGCATTTAACCCGCTTTGTCTTATTCACTATCACAATTTACAATCGATTTTCATGTTTTGGCCTCTATGTTGTCTATTTTGCTCTTATTTATTAATTATAAAATTTTAAATTTTTTTTAGTTAATACTAAATTTTTTTTTCTAACCTCAAATACGTCTGATTCTTTAACCTGTGTAGATTGTCAAGAAAACAAACTAAGTACTAGTTGAAAATTTGAGTTTATATAATAAGTAAATTAGAAAAATAATAGAGGAAAAGAAACTTTTCTTTTTTTAATTTTAAGAGGATTTATTTATTTTAATTTCACATGGAAGGTAAACTAATGATTTAAAAGTTGATTATTTGAATAAATAAGAACGACATATAATAATAAGATAATGAATAATATTACATAGATTACATATACATATAATATGTATGTATGTATGTATACATCCACGCCACTCGAAGTGCGTGTATTGTGTGTGTTGGGGGTGTGGGTTTTTACCAATAAAGAGGTTCTTAAGGCGTGAAGGCAGTGGGAAATCCACACACGTTTGGAATTCTTTCCAAAATCAAACATAGTAACAATATTAATCAAAAGAGAACACATTAAAAACACTTCTACACCTCATGGCACCGTTCCAACAGGCTACATACAGCCTGCCCCTTCCCGCCGTTGCGCCAAAATTGAAATTCTTAGCTCCCCCATTCAGTTTCACTGATTCTTTCATCTGGGTTTTTCGCTTTCTGTTTGTT
This sequence comes from Sesamum angolense, assembly GCA_034509725.1. Taxonomy (NCBI): domain Eukaryota; kingdom Viridiplantae; phylum Streptophyta; class Magnoliopsida; order Lamiales; family Pedaliaceae; genus Sesamum; species Sesamum angolense. The sequence goes on from JACGWL010000013.1 coordinate 9,397,102, forward strand.
TGATCTCTCTTTTCTTGGATTTTTACTGGTAAAGTTGGGATTTTTATTGAAAATTCTGATCTGGGGTGGTTGGAAAGTTATGGAGGACGGTAGATTGTGTCAGTGGAGTGTTATTCGATCCATACTGGCTATTCTTCAATGGTGGGGTTTCAATGTCACAGTAATCATCATGAACAAATGGATCTTTCAGGTTTGTTTCTTGATGTGAAGTGAGTGAAATTGTTTCATTTATGAGGTTTTTGGTGCTTTATTATGTACGTTCTTTTCTGGATTCTTTTCCCTTTTTCTTCGATTAAAGTTTTCTTTTTAATGCTTCTGGTCGATCCTTGTGTTCTCTTTTTTAAATTTCATTGATGTTTAGCTGGAAATTCTGGTTCTTGTCGTTCTGATTCTGTTTTCCAGAAATTCAGGAATGTGAATCTTGCGATGGTTTTGCGATTAATGGGGATTTCATGTGCCCGTTTTTTATTTATTTATGTATATTGTGTCTGAATTGTCATAAAGAAGGAAGAAATTAATAAATTTCTTAACTATAAATTTCAGTAAACTTTTTTTTGGCTAATTTGAAAGAGAGTTAATTGTTAAAATAATTTCCATTCCATTCATTCTCTATTTTTACTTCTTGCAATTCAGTCTATTTCTACTCCTATACTCTTTCTAAGTGTAAATTAAAGGGCATTTGAGAATGTGGTCTAATTGAGTTGTGTTATTGAGAATTCCGAAGAACTTTTTTCTCGTTCTTTTCAGTTATAGATGGAATATGTTGCGTTAGTCTTGTTAAATGATTTTCAACTTAAAATAATAATTCTGCATCCCATTGTCTTTACTGTTCAATTAACTTCAATTGCTTATCAAGTTCCATGTATGATGATTGTTTGTGGGTTTGTAATTTTAGGTTGCTCTCATGATTCTACTAATACTTCAGCTGTGACAATGTTGTTTCGGGTAATTGTTATTCCTTATCGAATTTTCCTCTTTTTTGCGGCAGAAACTGGACTTTAAGTATCCGTTGTCCGTGTCGTGTATTCACTTATATCCTCGTCCATCGGTGCATACTTGGTAATTAAAGTGCTAAAACTGAAGCCACTTATTTACGGTCGACCCTGAAGATCGCTGGAGGAGGATATTCCCATGTCATTTATATTTTGTATTAATATAGTTCTGGGAAATGTGAGCCTGCGGTATATACCTGTTTCCTTCATGCAAACTATCAAGTCCTTCACTCCTGCAACAACTGGTGAGTTCTGAGTAATATTATTTCAAAGTGTTGGAAACTGCTCATTTGTAAACTAGTACCCAAATATGAGATAACCCCTGTTGCAGAAGCCATTTGTAAACCCTGATCTGGTGCACAAATAAGGACTTATCGTTTCAGCATCATTATTATTCTTTTATCTTGTTATTGATTTTGTGTCCATAAACAACTGTACTAGCATCAGTATCTCTTCTCTTCTTGTATTAGTGAGTGACAATTCATCTGTTTCTCATGCTTTTGAAAACAGTTATCTTGCAGTGGCTAATCTGGAAAAGTACTTCGACTGGCGAATTTGGGCTTCACTGATTCCTATTGTTGGAGGGATTCTACTCACTTCTATCACAGAGCTCAGTTTTAACATGCTGGGGTTTTGTGCTGCTTTATTTGGCTGCCTCGCTACTTCCACAAAAACAATTCTTGCGGAGTCTCTGTTGCATGGATACAAATTTGATAGGTAATTGCCTTATTTGCTCTCATTCTTCCCACTTCTTCCCCTAAAGCCATAAGTTGATACCTAGAAAACTTTTAACTAACAACAGAAACTCATTTTTATGCCCATGTTTGATGGGTTCTCCTTGTGTTTCTTCTGAATAAAGAGAATCAATTAGTTGTTAGGATTTTACCAAGCATGTAAACATCTAAATAGTGCTTTTCCAATTTCTGCATTCTTTTACCATGGTCTCTGTATTAGTGCTAATTACACTGCTCGCCGTTGCTTCATTTGCCTAACTGTTTGAGCATATAGAAAGTAAACATATCAAAAGTATTAATTGACCATTTGTTTCTTCATTCTTTATCATCAGCTTATATTTTATATTTTTCTCAGTAACAAATCAATATTTTTTGTGCTGGCTGCAGTATAAATACGGTATACTACATGGCACCATTTGCAACTATGATCTTGGCTGTGCCAGCCTTGCTGCTTGAAGGATCAGGGGTTATGGAATGGGTTTATACATGCCCCTCGCTTTTCACGTCTCTTGTCATCATTTTTGGGTCTGGAGTGTTGGCCTTCTGCCTGAACTTTTCAATCTTTTATGTCATCCACTCCACCACTGCTGTGACATTCAATGTTGCAGGAAACCTTAAGGTGCTCGTCTTCCTCACATTTAATGATTACTCAAATCTCCTATTATCTGTTAATTTTTATGCGACGCTACCAAAATTTTATTCGAGAGACCCATGAGATTCATTTATAGAATCGGGGTTTTCCAACTGTGGCATTCTCGCCACCTTTCTGTGCAGAACTATAAATCATTACACTTTAGTTTAAGCACTTTTAGTTTAAGAACTTGAGTTGGCAGCTGAAAAGGAACATGTGGTGCTTCACACGTTGGGAATCTGTTGTGTTAATACTTCATCAGTGCATGAATATGTTTGTGGAAGTCTTTTGCATTAGCATCCCAATACCAGTCACCATTCCTGTATTAATCTTGAAATCTGATTTTCATTCCAGGTTGCGGTAGCTGTTACATGTTCGTGGCTCATCTTCCGTAATCCTATCTCCCTGATGAACGCTGTCGGATGTTCCATAACACTTGTTGGATGTACCTTCTATGGATATGTAAGGCACATGCTCTCACACCAAACACCTGGAACCCCTCGGACCCCAAGGAGCAAAATCGAACTGATCCCATTAACTAACGACAAATTAGACGACAAAGTTTGAGTTGTCCATGAAATCTGCTAGCAAGGAAGTGGCAAATGATGTTTGCTGTAGAAAGAAAAGAGCTATTTTCTTTTCTTTTCTTTTTTTTTTTTTTTCTTTTCTTGGTGGATTAATTACCAGGGGTCATACTGAAAATTAACCAATGAACTATACTTTTGTTTTAACCCATATTGAGTGAGCATATTTATCCAAACAGCAGAAACATCTGGGTAATTGTTGCCCTTTTTCTTCAAGTGTTCTGCAATGGTATAAGAGCAGGGGACCCAATTTAACAGACAACAATACACTCAGAAAAATATTCATCGACTTTAAGTAATACTATAGATCTAGTTAGTAGTAGTTAGGGTATGAAATTACAGAGTAATGTTATCAGGGCTGATCCATACAAATCCAGATATATGCTACACACATCATCTGATTCTCTACAATACATTTATTTCCACAGCCCTTTTAAGATCTAAACAGTGATCTAAGCAAGAGCCAGAAGTTTTTGTGCCATCTGGTGCTGATTAGGTAGCCACCAACTCCTTTGCTCTGTTTCTTGACTCCAATTGTTAAGCACTCCAGAGTGTTGATGCACTGTTCCACAAACTCCTCTGTGCTGCTTGGCAAACACAGGCTGCCCAAAATCCAAGAACAGGATATTAACTAGCAGTTATAGTCATGGAGTTGAAGGCATTTGTTCTACAATCTGTTGATTTCTTGTTTGGTCTGGAGACCAAAGAAGCAGTTTGATGCTAGAAGTAGAGTTTTGGGCTGAATTTGAAGTAAAAAAAGTGAATGCTAGTCTCACCAGTTGAGTAATGGGGAGGGAGCCTTCTGACCTAAGACCAGCACAGAGACTTCCAGCTTCTTAACCTGGCTCATTACTGTGTCCATCTTTGGTCCTTGGATCACTAGTGCTTCTACTTCAACCTGAACACAAAACACAATCTCCATCAACTGAATAAAGAAGAACACTCGCTCATCAACGTTTTTCTTTCTTGTTAAGGACTGAGGGGAATAAAGGGGGACAAGACAAACAAAAAGGTCTGAATTTCTGATAAAGAAAATTAAGAAGGATGACTTGTAATGATAACATCCCTTCTTTTGACTGGAAAATGTCAAGATGGGGTGCAAAAACAAAAAGTTGCAGAAGTGAAAATAGCTGAGAATCTCCCTCCTTAGAGAGCAAAGGAAGTATAGAACAGGAATAGAACCTACTAAACACTGTACAAACACAACAACTAGAACTATTTGAACAATGTTAGATGCAAAAACAAAGAATGAAGTAGAGAACTGACCTCAGGCTTGCAGGCCTTGCAAAGGGAGCCAAGTGTGGTAGCAAGATAAGAAGAAGAAGAAGAGGAGGGCGAAGAATGATGAGAAGGAGAAACAATGTGGAGGAGGGTGAGAATATCACCCTTATTAGTAACATGAGTAAGAGCCCACATCATTGCATGTTTGGAATGTGAAGATTGATCCACAACCACCATTACTCTTTTCTTCACCACAAATTCAAACACACCCCCCTCATTTCCACTTCCATGCATATCCATCTTCATTTGCTTCAAACAACTTCCCCACCCCCACCTCCACCCCACCCACCCCCCATCTCTTGGATGTGATTCCATCCTTCTTTGCTACTTAGCTGCCTCAGAAATGAATCTGAACTTGGCATTCTTGTTTTCCCTTCCTTCCCACCACCTGATGAACTCACTTTTGTCTTGCACAATGTCATAAGAATGGATCTACTCCAGCCTCTCTCTCTCTCTATATATATATGTGTGATTTGTCTTGGGGAAATGGACAAATTAAGATGGGGAGCATTAGATTTAAGAAGTGATGGGATGATGCAAATCAGATGTGATTTTCGGACAAAAGTATTACTTATTTATTTTTGGTAGGTTAAAAGTCACGGGGGAATCAGTATCACTGGACAGAAAATAGTAAAGAAATGAATGAGGGAGTCAGCCAGCTCTGATGATGATGAAACTGCTGAATCTTTTATTGTACCATCTTTTCCCTGTCCCCACTCCATTACTATTATTATACTTCTTTCTTCTTTCTTTCTTTCTTAACAGCAGCACTAATTATATCATCAGTATCATTACAAAACCCCGTAACTTATATAGTTAATATCAGTCATTTCACAAACATAGTAGAAATTAACGTTTGATTTTGGTCACTGCGACAAGAAGTTGCAATTCCAGGTTTTCAGGTGTCCCCCCCCTCCCCACCATTGTAAAGCATCTTATCTTGTGTTTCCAAATATATATTACTCTCTACGGTTGCCTACTTATTTAGTAATCACAAATCACTACCATTGTTCAACTTCAGCAATTGGATTTGTGTACGTAGTTTCTCGATGCTGTCTCTGTCCAACATTGTCATATACAATGCTGTCCAAAAACTGAAAACATAATAATATTTTATCATGGATCTAGATTTTAGTGGCAAAATAGTAAAATTCTTTAAAAAAATGTTTTCTTGTTTTGTCAGGTAGAAAATTGGCAAAGAAAATGTTGAATAATAATTAGGAGAAATGTGTTTCAGAAATTAGTTTGAAGTGTAATTATAAGTTAATTTGTGATTAAGAAAGTTTTTTTTAAAAAAATGTGGTAATGAATTAACATGGAGAAGGCTGACAGGAATCTTATTTTTAGCCTAATGGACACAAAAATTAGGGATCATAAAAGGGTTAATTAATGAGCGGAAAACCTGATTCTTGGCTTTGTCTTTAGCATCTGCATCTAACATCCATACACCATTCCTACATTTCACTTCTCAAGAAGATTAATAATGCCTTTTACCCATAACTATACTTAATATATATTTCATTGTTAATTTATGAGTGTCAAATTTTGTTTTGTTCAAAATATCTTAATGAATAAAGTGATACATCAATATAAAAAAAAATAATAAATTATAAATAAACTCACATAAAATAAATATATATATAAAATTTCAACTTTAACTATTAAACCAACCGCATTGTCCACGAGTATAAAACTAGTTTTAGAATTAGAGTTGTTGGGATATATTATATATATATATATATGGTGGGGATTGGGGTTGGAGGGTAGTATTGTAATGCTCATGAAGCGGTCATTATGAAACTCGGGCATGGGCATAGGCATAGGCATAGCTCATTCATCATAACAAGAAAGAAAATGGAAGTAATTAGGAAAGCGAAAGGCACATCCATAATTTAAGAGCAAATGTCAGAAATGGGGCCACCCTTCCTTCCTTGTTTTGGCATTTGCAGATATGTGCAATTGAATCGCCTGATCTGTGACAACCTTCTCTTCCAAATTGCTTCATTTACATTTTGTCCTCCCACCATTGCATTTGCATTTGCATTTGCACCTTGATGTGTGTCGTGTTCGGTGTATTCCCTGTGTTAGTTTATTCTTCAATAAAATACATAATGTTATTTTTATACACGTACTATAAATATAGTAAAAATTAAATACAATTTACAATAAAAAACCGAACCCGCAATTGGGGAGTCAAAGCTGATCAGAGTGCTGTTATTGTTCATGTGCACAGTAATATGTAGATAGCCTCAAAATCCACCCCATAATGGCATATATAATGAGAGTTAGGATGTGAGGATGCAGTGCAGTGCAGTGTCAGTGTGCATGATTTGGTTCCATCATTGGGAATAGCAGCAAGCAATTTTGGTGAGGGGTGAAAGTAAATTGCAAGTTGGAAGCATCATAGCTTTCAAAATTTCAGAACCATCACCAACTTACAGCATAAAGACGAATTCGCAGTGTTGTGTTCAGAAGTAGTGCAGCTTCCTTGCCATCACATCACGTGAACTCCCCATTTTACTGTATCTCCAAGTATTTTTTTTTTTTTTTTACCTCATAAATCTATATCAATCATATTGTGTTATTTAAATCCTCCTTTCTTTCTTTTTTATTATTTTAATTTTTGTAAGTTCAACTACTTTACTTTTATTATTATTATGAACAAGGAAGGATGGTATGAATGTGATTGTGTCACATCTGCAATGGATCATCATTCATTTCATCATACATATGTAGCTCTACCAATCTGAACATGAAAGGATAAAATCCTTATTAGTTCATATGATACTCAAAATATTTAAATAGATTTATGTGATAAAAATAATACCATATAACTCTTTATAAAAATATATAGTCATCTATATATTAAAATAATATATTTAATTTTTGATAAACATGATTAAATCTGAGTCGCAAATTTAAATCAGATTAAATATATACTATTGATTTAAAAAGGATTTTTTTTGCCATTGTAACACTAACTCATGTTCAAATACACTAGAGATCAATATGCATTTTTTTAAATTTTACCAAAGGGTTATATGATATATTTTTTATACAGGGTTCCTATTTGAATATTTTGGGTATTACAGAAGTTAATATAAATTTTACCCGAATATGAAATGATGAAAGTGTGTGGTGATTGGTAATATATATATATAGATAGAAGATTGGTAAACAATGTGTGGTTTCAGAGTGAATCCAATTCATCAAGATCCAACCCCCCATACACAAACCCAAATCCGCAATTTCAATGGCCGAGATTATAAAAAAATGCAACTTGGAGGCCCAGTAAGTATAGCATCCCAGTTATACTGGGAGTCCATCATCAACTTTAACCCACTCCCACCATGTTCCAGCCCGGTTATAATGGGCCTAATTCTTTTTTTTTGGGGGGGGGGGGGAAGCGGGGCCCACTATAAGATATGGGAATCAAAAGTTGTTGTTGGCGGATATGTGAAAAGCAGGAGGGAGGAGACTGGACAGGGGTTTATATGAATAAGAAAGGCCAAAAACTACATGGAAAGAGAGAGAGAGAGAGAGAGAGAGAGAGAGAGGTAGTACTAGTGTAGTGGGGTACACCTCAATTCCAGGTTGCACCTTTCACTCTTGAAAACAGCGCTACAATTACCATATTGTCCTTACCACCAACGCTACATATCAAAAAGAAGGGAAAGGAGGAGTGCGAGGTATAAGGGGGCAAATTAGTAAAAAGGTGTTGGTAAGTGCGTAGGATCATGATCATGCGGCCTTGACCCCAACATCAAGAACCGGACTACTGTCTGAATACTGATGATATGTATCTCTATGTACTGTTCAAAAAAACCTTTGTCCCCCTCCGCTGCCTCTCTTTTCTTTTTCCCTTTGCCCTTCCTCTACTCTTTCAAATACCTTTCTCTTTCCGCTCAACCATTTCTCTCTCACATACACACACAGAGAAAGAGTTGAGGAGCTGAACTGGGTTGGGATGACCTGAACTCAAACTCAAACAACCACCTCTCAACACTCTTTTCACTTGAACTAAATCAAACACACATTTGAGCAAAGTCCGCACGAACATACGCTTATCTTCTTGAGCAACCCAGTCTTTTTGGCAAATCCCAGTTCAGGTGAAACATTCTTCTAAGTTCTGCACTGTCCACTCCCCAGTTTGAAGTCTATATTTCCACCCCATAAAATGCCCCCACTTCTCCCAACTGCCGCCCTCCTCTTCCTCCTTACACTCTGTGCGTTCCTCCCACGCGCCGCCCCTAAATCCACCATTGAGCCATGCTCCAACTCCGACACTTGCTCCTCCCTCGTGGGCTACACCCTCTACACCGACCTCAAAGTCTCCGAAGTCGCCTCCCTCTTCTCCGTCGATCCCATTTCCCTACTCTTGACCAACGCCATCGACATTTCCTACCCTGACGTCGAGAACCACATTCTTCCTTCCCAACTCTTCCTCAAAATCCCCATTCCCTGTTCCTGCGTCGACGGCATCCGCAAATCCAACTCTGTTTCCTACAAGACCCGCCCCTCCGACACACTCTCCTCCATTTCCTCCGCCGTCTACGGCGGCCTCGTCTCCGCTGATCAGATTAAGGAGGCCAACCCCAAGGCCGAGCTCTCGGATCCTTCCGTCATCTCTGTTGGGACTCAGCTGAATATACCGTTACCCTGTACTTGTTTTAATAACACCGACAACAATTTGCCTGCGGTTTATATGTCGTATGTGGTGAAGGATGTGGATACCTTGGCTGGAATTGCGGCAAGGTATGTCACGACTGTGAGTGATTTGATGAATGTGAATGCGCTGGGGAGTGCGGAGATTAAGGATGGTGATATTCTTGCCATTCCGTTGTCTGGTTAGTGATTCTGTTTCTCATTTGTGGTAAATGTGGTCCTTGCTGATGAGGTAGTAATACTTTTATAGCTTTAGTTACATTGTCTTGAGTTCTGATGTTATATGCTTGTTTTGTATACACCAATCCTTGGGGTTGTGATAGTAATGATGTCTTGAGGACCACAATCTTGAGTTGATTAAGCTGTGGTGGTAAAAGAGGGTGCTGTCTTTTATTACAGTTTATGTGTATGGAATTATTACATAACTGAATACATGTTTGTTGAAAGAACCTGATAGTCTTGATTGGTGTTTTACGCCTTTCAACTGCATAATTTGGTGGTGGTTCTTTATGGATAATTGTCTTGAGCTATTTTTGTCACTCTACCTTGTGTAATTCTGTTCATTGAGACTTTTGTGGATATAGGTTGCATATTCTTTTGGAGTAACATGCTCTGTAATTACATGCTTGTAACTAAAACTATCCTGTCCTGTTAATTCTCCTATAGTTGTTTATAGTTGTCTTAACAAATTACATGCTTGTTCATGATTTCTGGTATGACATCTGGCTGAGTTTCTGGGGCAATTTTCTCATGGAACTGCTTACATAATAGTTGAATTGCTGCTTTATTTTATGTAGTTTCTGTTTCTCAACTCACAAAACTTCTTGGTTCTCCACGTTGATTCATCCTTTTTCACTCAATAAATTTTGTTCTGCTCAAGACATGAAAATTTTCCGACTGCAATGACCGCATTAGCAAGGGGCAAGCATGGTTATATATGCTTTACGCCCTGTTTTATTATTGCTTGCCTGATTGATGCCTTTGTATAGTAGTAAGTCTTAATATGCTGAGCAGATCCTCAAAGTTACTTTTTCATAAACTTTGTCATGAATAACCAAATAATGCTATTTGCAGCTTGTGCATCAAATTTCCCAACGTATGCAAAGGACTATGGCTTGGTTGTGCCAAATGGGAGTTACGCCATAACCGCTAGTCACTGTGTGCAGTGCAGTTGTGGACCAGGGAGTCGCAAGTGAGTAAGCAATTTCTCTTAAAGATATCTGGTCTTCTGCCTAGAAGACATTTCTACTCCTAGGTTATAGAAATATCTAACAACTTACTGGGATTTTTGCAGTCTATACTGCATGCCGGCTTCACTTGCAGTTTCTTGTTCGAGCATGCAATGCAGAAGTAGTAATCTCATGTTAGGAAACATAACCACACAACAAACGAGTGCTGGTTGCAATGTGACTTCTTGCAATTACAGTGGCTTTGTGAATGGAAGCATTGCTTCAATGTATGCTTTAAACTCATTCCTACTTCATTAGTTTGTCTTTTGACACTAGAAACTACAGTTAACTCTGAGTGTTGTCTTTCTGTCTGCAGGCTGTCCACATCCCTCCAACCTAGATGCCCAGGTAAATTAGTTAATAATCTATATTCTTATCCAAGCCCAGATCATTATAGTTTAACAACGTCATTCTTGTGATCTTTTTCATGTTCCTCTTGTTGGATCGTTATGCAGTATCACAGCAGTTTCCTCAACTAATTGCTCCACCTACAGTAGTCCCAGATTCGATATTTTCTCCAGCACCAGCTCCATCAGAGTCCGATGGTATTCCAACAACAAACCCAAAATCCTCTGTAGTGCCCTCGTCTGGTGCAGTTTTTGGATTTCCACCAGCAGGTGGACCAACCGGAAGTCCCTTTGGTTCCTCCGGTGCTGGCTCCTTAACAGACCACTCAATTAGCTTTCCGATTATGCTTGTATTAGGTCTGTTTGTGAAGTTTGTATTATCATTCTCATTGTAATTTCCTCATTTGTATGGCGGCACAGTGGGACGTTGTTTTGCTTGGTTTGCTTCATGGTTCCATGAGTATGTTGTATTTAAACAATTTATCACTTTTGTTTGAAAATTTTAGATGCAGCTGAGCAGTCATTCCATGTTGTCCTCAAATCTTTTTCTGTCTATTAACTTTTGGTGTATTTTTGTGGTGTTGCTGCCTAAATCACTTTGCCTATCAGCAATTCAAGAATAATACATTGGCCACCTTCTTTAGTTACGGATGAGGGCGAGGTTTTGCAAAGTTTTATCTTGCAGGCTAATTTATTAATGAATAAGGGGCCCTTTTATAATTTCAGCAAAGTGTAGAGGGCTTTATGCAAAATCCAAATAAATCATTAGCACTTAGCAGCAAAGGAACATTCTCTACAAAATCTATACCACGGACAAATATCGTGTCGTCCAAACCCTAAGGTGCAGAGAGAAAATTAAAGCAAAGGAACGATGGTTGGGCATATGTCGATGGAGGTGGCGAAGACGGTGTTGGAGGTTGCTGACGTGGCGTGGACCGCCGTTGAATGCTGCCACAACCATCATCACGAGACGCCGCCGGCGCCGGAAGTGAAAGAAAGAGGAGATTTGGATATTGAGGCCCTACGGTCCGAAAATGAAAGGCTTCGCAAATTGCTCCAGAATAATCTCAATCTCCTCCAACAGATATCCAGCTCACCTACCTTATTGCATGATTGTCCATCTGATGTATGTAATTGTGTTTCTTTTCATTTATCCTTTTTCGAGCTTATATCTAGGGAAATTTATAGGTATATTTTGTCCGAATTTAATTGCAGCTTCACGATCGGCTTTTGGATGCCGTCAGTTCCGAAAGCTTTTTGAATGAACTTGCATCCCTCCGTCAAAAATCTACCTGCTCATTCCCATTTGATGACCCATCAGGTTTTCCATCTTTTCATAGTCTAAAAATTGTTACCTTTTTTTCTTTTGGTATATCTGGGAGATATTTGTAATTGAGGTGTGGCAAGTTATAGTCTTTGTTGTCTAATGGATAACTCGAGTAACTTGTTATATTTAAAATTCTGCAATTTTATTTTTATTCATTTTGTAAATTATTTTTCTCGTGTTTTCTGGTTCAATATGATATGTTTGTTGATTCCAGAACTAACCAATTGCTGACGATTTGTGTATATAGTGGTTGTCATAAAGATCTCACTTTATAATCTTTAGTAATAAAAGGTGAAACAAAGCGTTTGGATAGAGTAGATGGTAGTGCTGATGCCTGCTACTTCTTTTGGAAATGTGATCAGGTGAAGATCTGGAGAAAGCAGAAGTTTTGATAAATGTTGATCATGAGGAGCCGAGTTGGTGGGTCTGGGTTTCAGAGGAAATGGTCCCTAATAATATTGAAGAGAAGAGTGGAATTGACAATGAGAATTATGTAATTGTAAGTGCGGAGCATGTGGTGGATGGAGTTGCTACCTTTATGGCTAGATGCATTGTGGCAAACCCAAAAGCTCTGGTATATGACCTGATGGTGATTCACTTTTTTGCTGTCATGACTATTCATGTTCTCTAAATTCACGATGTTATTTTGTCTGAAAATGCAGAGTTTGACTCCTATGCAGCTACAGAAAGGTAGTACTTGTGATTCTTTACCACACCACTTTCCAGTCTATTTCGAGGCCCTGTTAGGATAGAAGTTCTGTGGGTAGTAAAAGTTGTAAATATGTAGAAACATGGATGCCACATAACAACTTTGTGTTAACCTAAAGCCTTATTTTGGGAATCATTTTTCACAAATGTATTTTTGGGTTTCGCTTGGTGGCAAGAATTTGGATGGTTGCAATCTCATGAATATTTTATGACTTGCAGCCTTGATGAAAGAAATGAGTGGCATTAATAAAGTGGAGAAAATGCTAAACATTTGGCATGCTGGGAGGATGCTTTGCACTCTAGCGACATGGGGTCTTGCTCTAGCCAGGTAAGTTTTAATATTCTAAGACTGACATCTTTAGATGAATATGAATAAATTTTACACTGGCAGCTGTGTGTATTGTATGTGTTTATCGCTTTCACGTCTAGCTGTTGACTTTGGCACTAATTTTCTAACTTGATAAGCTAGCCTTAGAACCTAAGTGTTTGTACATAAATGCTTTGTAACCTCCAAATGCATGCAGAAGGGCTGTTGCATGGGAATACTAATACTCAGGATAGAGATAATAAAAAGGGGATTGTCATGATTTTTCTCTCTTTCAGCAGTAAGTAAAAAAGAATTTCAACTTGGCTTCCATCATGATCATAATCAAAGAAAACTGTAATTGCCGTTGTTGGACATTCGACTGTCAGTTGGACACTTACTTCCTTGTGGAATTCTTGATCTCATTTGCAACTTACCTGGCAAGTAAGTTGATGTGCTTAATGCAGCTTTTCTTTTGCAGTTTGTACCAAGGTCGTGCTATTCTGAAACTTGCTACACTTGGGGTTCATCACTCGACCAAACTGGCGCTAAAGGCCCTATGAGATATGGTTTTGTTCTCGTGTGTAAATTCTAATGATTACAATTTCCTTGATATTTATGTTGGAAAGACCCATGAAAAATGTTTGCTTCTGTTATTGATTGTCAAATGTACATAAATGTAAATTGCCTTGAAGATTGAGATTCTGTAATATAGTGTTGACTGTTGTGATTGAAAATTCAGACTGCATTGTCCATCATCTTTTTTCCTTTCTTGTAGAAAGAAATATGCACACTGCAATAGCAGCACTTTGGTGGCGACTTAGATGGTCCTTTCATTGGTTGTACTATCTGCAGATGAGTCTTTCCATACCGGAGTATGAACTAGCTTGGCAAGATTATGTTATCATCTAACAAAAAGTAAGGGGAGGAAATGAAATGTAATAATCGAATAAGTTATTAAGAATAATTCATGTTAATCCTCAGTAACTGGATAGCCACCATGATTGGCACAAGTATTCCAATTAAATAATATCAAATGTTGTTCATTTCTATTTAGCAAAACACGCAATCCTGGTGTAACGATATCATTAAACAGTTAATTCCCCTTGTAGCGACAGTATCCGCCTCACTTCGTTGGCCAGATCAATGACATGCTTATCTTCACATCCTACAATTGAAATTGGAATTAGAATGATCGAAGTCTCAACATTTAAACTAAGTAATAACACCAGAAAATGATGCAATAAGAAGAAATGGAAAGTAGCAAATGTGCAGTTTGAAACTATATTACGGGCACATGAACTAAAAGCCATTTACCTATTTGGATTAGTGCATTTTCCAGTTTGAAGAGGTACTCTCTGTTTGGTCCTGAGGGGCCTTCTGCCTTGACAATTTGACTGCAGAATGGGAAGTGGCAATGGAATCGTAAAAGAGAGTTCCAGAAATCAAGGACTTGAAGACTTACTCTATTAAGGCAAACCGACTTAACAGATGGATCAAGCCTTCATTTGTGTTGGCTTGAAAGTTTCTTGCAGTATACGTGAGAAAGAGAAGGAACACATACACGGCAATGTCTTCTAGAGAGGCAGGTCCCAAGTAGTTCTGGTTCTGCTTCTTGTCTGCAGATGCTATGTATCTGAACAGTTCAAATGTAGGTTTTGATACAAACAGTCTGCAGCATAGCATGTAAGTCTCACAAAATAGGTAGGGTAGCGGTTCTTGCAACTTACACCATGACATTGGAAACAGCCGGTGTTGAAGCAGTCGGCTCCTGAAACAAAATTTAATGATTTACTTTGATATGCATCTTCATCACAAGTTTGATACATCAGAAAATTTGAACGAAATATATCTGAAATAAACATAGCCTTACAGTGAAAAAATCAACATAAGCTTTCTTGTCATACTGCTTCTCCCTTACTTCAAGATGCTGCAGGCAACATGGTGGACAGTTACTTTTGTTAAAAAGAAGAAACGAAAAGAAAATAAACTGAAATTCCAGAACTATTTAATTAGAAAAATAAATAAAATAACTGACCATTAAGTCTTTAAGCATTTCATGCTCTTGGATGTGAGGATACAATGTCATATTTATTCTGTAAACGAAAAAAACCTACCTCCAAAGCAGTGAGTTGATCTTCCTTATGGGTTATTCTGTAAGCAGCACCCCACTGTCTCGCACGTCAACAAGTTATCAAATATATATAATTCATGACGAGTTTAAAAAGATTTAAGCGCAGTTAGTAACTAGCATCTAGAAGCATATATCAGCAGGGGGGATAGTGGTGAAACCAGCTTTAGAAGATGATACAAAACATAAACCCATTGTACAGAAAGACATAGTTCTAAAGAAGTTTGCGAAAGCTCTTCAACAACTACATCCTTGTAATTCATATCCTCAAAATAACCATATTACAGAAAAGAGGGAAAGTTTTGCCTGCAGTAGAATCTATTATGTCAAGGTTAGCATTGTTCGGCCATCTTGTCATTTCATCGTCGTCAGTCTCCATAAATTTAAGGATGTTTATCTTGCACAACATGCGTGTTCTATTACAGAGACTTTGCAGGAGAAAAAGTCCATCAAAGAAAGAAAAAAACCACTTACGCATACTTCCCCCTTTGCAGGCTCCAATGTGACTGTTCTGCCCGGAAACTCTGGAGTGCCTCTATGATCAGTGCTTCCTGAAAATTGAAAAAACAAGTGCAAATCATTAATGCTGTTTGTGGGTCTTGGATTTTAGGGAAGAAAGTGTTATGAAATACAATTAATTTGTTCAGTATTAGCAAAAAACACATGATTAAATGCTTGCATAAACATAATGACGACATGATTGACATTCAACAATGTATTTAGAATTTTTCATGATACAGAATATTTTAAGGCTGATGTTTTACACGAAGTCTGATTGTCCAAACAAGAACACCATATGCTTTTGATTTACTTTCCTCCACTAAATTCTATACGATAAGAAAACAAATCTCCTGATAAACTAACCAAAACTCATCCCAGCCTTCAGTTAGAAACAAGGGGATCAAGAAAATCTAATACCAAGAAAGAACAAGATATACATATAGAAACCTTGGTAGAAGACACGGCGGTAGTCTTTGATGAAACCCACGAGGCGTTCATCGTAAGGAAACCCTGCTTTCCATATCAGCGACCCGTATCCGAATACCCACATCGCCATTTTCTTGATTGCCCACTGTTTCTGGTTGTTCTGGATTTATCAATTTTTTGGATTGCTCTTTCCCTCCCACCTATCTCTCTGTCGTTCTCTCACTCAATCTGACGCAGAACCCAGACGATTGCCAGAGATTATTGAACAGCGGAATTGACGACTTTTTAAACATAAAGAAATCAAGAAATTGCTGAGACTCTCTTGGAGTAACATCTCATCAGACAGGTTGGTAATTCAGTTGATGACGAGCCCAATTCCCGACCAATCACAACATGTTAGAGAGAAATCAACCCACTTCGTAATTTGGATGAGGAGTTGAATTTTCAACTTTTTACGGGCTGGCCCAAATGAAATAATAGTGCCCAGTTACGTCATCACTTGACCTTTGTCAAATTCTTGCTAATTTTAGGAGTACCTCTTGTAATATTGAGGTTACCAAAAGAATATATATAATATAATATTAATGTATATATGTACGAACTACACACCTATATATTAAAAATACACACATGATGTGTGTATTTTAAATGCAACACGCAACGTCAGTTTTATAATGTGTTATCCAATTGAAATACAGAAGAATTACAAGGAGCACAAAAACAAGTATTGGATTCTCATTCCATACATTGCACGAACATTAGAGGATGAACAAACATTTCTTGCAACAGATGTTACATGTAACACAAAAGATAAGAGGGAGTAGGGGTAGGGTGGGGGTGGGGGTAAACTAATGCTTCTTCATGGGCCTTCCAGTGGGGAATTCTTCTTCTGATGACTCTTTGATTTCACAGTAGTTTCGATGATGTCTGCATCAACAATGCCCTGAATATCCTTGCTCGTTGCAGGCAACTCCTGGGCTCTCTCCTCATCGTATGCCAGTTTGTTTGCAGCTGAATTCTCTTTGCTTTTGCCCCACACCACAGAGTATAGCCCAAATACTATGATCAGTGCTCCAATTAAGCTGCAAACAGCAAATGACCGGAATATGGGTAATTAGTACTATACTACAACTATAGCTACATAACTGAGTTAAATCCCGTCAAACATTTTCATGCGACGACTGTAGCTACGTGCATACCTTCCAAGATGAACTTGCTCGGACAATATTATGGCTCCCAACACAGCAGTGATGATCATTGTGAGAGGACTGAATGCTGTCACAAACACCGGACCTCGTACCTTGTTCACAACACTTTGCATGTAATATGCAAGTCCTGAGCAAACAATGCCCTGAAATCAACAATATAAGCACATTATTAAATCAAGAACTCGAAATATATATATATATATATATATGGGCCAAAGATTTAGAAGTTTGAATATTCACTGACAGAATAGGCAGCAGCTAGAAATCTTGAATCGAAACCAATAACCCAAGCACTCTTACGGTGCTCCATTATTGCAGCCACCACTCCACCTTCCACCGTTCCCAACAGACACACTAAAGCAGTCAAGGACAGCGGCGCAGGGTACTCGTTCAGTGTCTTGTTCTGTTCATCAAGAGATCATCATCATCATCAAAAGTTCTTTAATAGAATTAAATCTCTAATTAACAAAAATAAATTGATCGGTTTTATTAACAGAAGTCATTTTGCTGGAGAAAGAATTGGCTTACTTGCAAGATAAAGAAGGCAGCCCATCCCACAATAGACAAGAGCAACATCACTGTGCCGGCGACCCAGTGCTGGCCGGCGGAGCTGCTGGCGGCGTCTTGGTGGCTGCTGCGATGAGTGTACCACAAGATATTCACGGCGGGGCCTTTGTACAGTGTCATGGTCATTGCTCCGGCCACTGTTATTACTGTACCGATCACCTTAGCTACACTGTGCACCTTTTTCAGATTCACCTTCTCCAATCTGACCCATCATTTCATTTCAGCATTAATTTTTGTGCAATATTCATTTAAATATATTACTTAATTTACTCAAAATATAATACTGAAAATAATATACCAATATTTCTTCCTTCTCCCTCTTTAAAAAAAAAAACATTATTTGATGCAAGTCGTATAGTTGGTGGAAAGGCAATAATCATTAGTGAAAAGGCAATACTGCTTAAAAATAAAATAAAAATGAAAGAGAGAAAGCAACAAGAATGATGCTTTATACGTGGCACTTGATGAACTCCCCACCAGCTACAAACCACCGCAGTTTGATGACGTTGTTGGTTTCCATGTCAAATGCAATATGTGGTGCTGAATAAAATCCTACCCTAAATCAATTTATTGATTAAATTAAATTAACTATAAAATAAATATAATATTTAT
The DNA here is from genome assembly GCA_034509725.1 of Sesamum angolense. Taxonomy (NCBI): domain Eukaryota; kingdom Viridiplantae; phylum Streptophyta; class Magnoliopsida; order Lamiales; family Pedaliaceae; genus Sesamum; species Sesamum angolense. The sequence continues at coordinate 9,415,349 of JACGWL010000013.1, forward strand.
ATTATGTGATTGATAATTTTTTATAATTATATATTAATTATACAATAAATTCATTACACTTACTGCATAATTAGTTTAAATTCAATCAAATCGATTTAAATTAGAATTTTTTTGATAATTACCCTTATTTTTTATACACACGAAATTAAACCCCATCTAACTTTTTGGAAAAAAAAAGTTATTAGTTTTTTACTTAACTCAATATATATACTGATAAATTTAACATATATTTGCATTATTAGTGACTAATTGAAAGTAAGTGTGCATATATACCTGAAAATGACGGCCATTATGAAAGTTATGGCGGGGAGAACGTTAAGACTGACGGCTGCAAAAGTGGCAGATGTATACTGGATTCCGACGCCGTACAAATTCTGGTCCAGCACCGGCCTGATCATCATAATATTCAATAAGTACTCTACCTCATTAACTACCTACTTACTTCTTGCAATTAAAATAAATTAAACTTGTACGTAATATCGTAAACATGTGAGGTGTTTAAGGGCATTACTCCAAGAAAGCGAGCACCAGGATCTTGAAGAATACTGATTTTGTCATATGAGGCCTTATTTTCCTGAAAATACCAAACAAATAATTGCACGTTAATATTTCGTCATATACGTATATAGATTGAAAAAAGAAAAACAAGAATGGGGCACGCACTTCTCTATAAAATATGCAAAAGGGGCAAAAACCAGCGTGGCAATTGCATGACGGTAGACAACAAAAATCCAGTGGCTGAACCCATGTTTGAAAGAAAGAAGGGTGACAATGTACATGCCGGCATACCCAAATTGGAGAGAGATCATAGCCAAATAAGGCTTCATTTTGTTGAAAGCTACACCCATAGAAGCACACAAGTTTTGCTCACTACCCATATTTCTCTCTTTATCTTTTGATATGTGTTCTTACACGACACTAGTCAAGTACCAGGTGGTAGTAGTGCATGCAATGGAATGAGGATGGAATGAACAAAAATGGGGTACGGCCTTTTATACACACAAAAGTGCTCAAAGCATCAAAGAATTGAGGAAACCTACATTATTTTGAATATAACACCCTATATGGGGCACTAACTTTTTTATTCTCCTTTAAGATTCCCTTATCCATCACCAAAAATACAAACCCTATTGTTCAAGCAACAACAACCCTTTGATCATTTTTCCTATTATTTGGAAAAATAATTAAAAAATTAAAAAGAAAAGATCAGAAAAAGAGAAAGCAAAACCCTAAATGATTAAAAATCTTTTGACCATCAAATATTATTATAATGTAATGTGAAGAAAGTTTTTCGTTTTTATTATAATTTTTTATTATATGGAAAGTGGTGTTTATGAGAATTTTTTTGACCACAAAAGATTGTTAGGGTTTAGTGGTGTATGATTGCTGCATATAAGGCTGCTGTTTCTTTTGTGTGGATTATGAGTGGACACTTTACTTGCCCATTGCTACCATAAATAATTAATTACTCTCTTTTATTTATTTATTTATTTTTTTGGTTTCTTGTTTGTGATTACAGCTTCTAAATTGATTGTTTTTTAGTCATACTTAATTAGGATTAATTACCATAATTAATATTAGTGGTATTGACATTTATTAATTAATTATTTTCATGTTATATATATATCGTAGAGCTGTCTTTTCTTTCCAATCATTTGTGTTTAATTAAGAAAAAGTTCTTTAACGTATACTAGTTGCCACACTAATTAGTGCTCTACCTTTCTATTCATTCATACATATATACCAATTCTAAATCCCAAAGTTTTCATTTATTTAATGTCTAATGTAAGTAATTAATAACTAATTTATGTCAATTAGTGGTCATTAATTGTATCGTTTTCACTTTTAATGAATTATAATAATATATATAATATTATTGGTTGCTTTTGATTGTATCGTTTTCACTAAAAGATCTTAATTAAAGTGGTCAATGTACATTTACATAAACTCAACAAGACCGACTGCATTTTAAAAAAGGCACATATAGTTATATCGACATTCCTGATTTATTGTTTATTTACACAAATCATCTAATTTTTTGAAAAATAATTATACATACACCCACAAAAACGCTATATATATCATTTATTAATTTTTGAAAAATTACCCATACATCCCGTAAAAACGTCAACAGAAATGTAAATAAATCATAAATTAGGGTTATAAAAATAATTATTCCTTTTAAAAAGATTGAACAAAAAGGGTAAAAATAAATGTGTGGGAGAAGTTGGTCCTATAGTGCAGCTAGGAAATGAATATGTCCATTTCATGATGAGATGTGGTGTGGAGGTTTTAAATTAAATGAATGGAAAGATGATGTTTTTTTCCCTCAACTTTTTAGTTGCGTGCGGGAAATCTTCTTAGCTGTATATATGTGTATATACTTTAAGGCCTTTATTAAAGGAATTTTGGACAAGGACATAACTTTTTTAAATAATTCATATCTATCTCCAACCAGAAAATTCTATAATATCACCCAACTAATCATACTTGAACAAGTGTGCTCCCATGCAAATTATTTAATTACTAGCTAGCTATTGACCCTTTAGTTAAATTATGAGAACTGGCTACGTACTATATATATCTACCACTATTTCAATACTAGTAATTTTTTTAATGAAATTATATATTCTTTATATAATTTGATACTAGCATTCTTTTTTCCTAATTAATTGCAGTAAATATATATAAATGATCAGAAAAAACTAAGTTTCATGCATATATAATTAACTGGGAATAAAGATATGGTAAATTTCACATTGATTTGTTTAATGTAGGAGTACATACATATATAGTGTAGAATAATTAAAGGTTGTATATATTAGACATGCATGCATGCATGATGGAGATCATGAATAGTCATGATCAGTGGAGTAGTGCAACCTAATTGCTGTCGTCATTGGTCCCAATGATTGTTAGTTCAAGAACGTAAAATCCTGCTTAATTTTTTCAGGGTTAGGAGTAGTAGAAAAGAATCCTGCAGGAGCCAATGCTCGACCACCAGATGCTATCACATTAAAGTAATTAATTTACGTCATATTCACAAAAAAAAATAAAAAAAATTGAATGATACTTTTACTTAAAATGGACACAATTAGTGAGTAAAAGTAGACTATAGTTATATGTATGAGTACGTACTCAAAAATTGATTGAAAAACATGTAATAATTCATCACTTCAATCAAGATTCAATTTTGAATGGGTTAATATTCCGTTATTTAGCAAAAAGACAAGAATACACTTAAAAAGGTGAAAATAGCTAAAAAATCATGTGGATTCGCGTATAATTGCTCGGGTGGGTCGCAAGACCTGACCCACATGATGAACCGCTTGCTGGAAGCCACACGATTTTCAGTAGAGAAGCTCAAGATGTCAACACGTGGTCCATCAGATACTATACACTTGAGCCTATAAATAAAACCAACCAGGAACATTAATGGTAACACATATTTATTACTCTTTAACTCATTGATTTCTTCTAATCGGATATTTCTACCTTAGATCGAATTGACTTGAGCGTCGGAGGGTCTTAGTCGAGGATGAGCCCAATTAGCCTAACGTGCTTGTTTCTTCCTTAGGGCCCATCTTCAATATCTGGGGCGAACATATATAGCAAACTTGAACTCTTATTGGGAGATGACGTATTTTGATCCGGATCACAAATAATCGAAAATCCAAAAGTCGACAACTACAATATTATGTACATATGTTTTAATTTAGAATGTGATTATTGATTAGTGGAAGTTATACTAATTAATGTTTAAGGAGAAAAGAATAAGAGAAATTAAAAGGGGGTGTGATTGTTTAGTGAGGTTTGGTCGATGATATTGGAGCAAAAGTAAAGGTAGTGAAATAATTAGGGGAGGGGGGGGCTGCATTAGTACAGCACTTTGGAGACAAAATCAAATGAAAGTAAAGTTGGTGGTTTCGTCGTAAGATTCCAACGTTGAATTTGGTGGATTCCCACCTTCCACAAATTCCTAACATTTAAAGCGCAATTCGAAAGCGTTTGATTTTGATATGACACTCATCACTACATCTCTTCAATTTTCATAAATACTAATAATTCATGTGGTCGGAATTTAATTTGTGCACAACTGAATATATGCAAAAAATAGTATGCGTGTACCAGCAACAAACTATATATATAGCTTCTTTTATATATATATATTGCACTATTATCATTATTATTAATATTATTATTATTGTGAATGTCTTTTCATGTACACGTACACTTGAGGGGAGGGGTGGGTGAGTATATATGCTTTGTCCACTGCTATTTCTTTTTGAAGTCATTTCGAGAATTCTAGCTAGGAGCTACCTCTACTTCATTAATGTGGTTAACTTTCGGGATTTTTGATAGTTGGTATATTCAAATGTTAAACCATATCACCTTATTTTAAAGTTTTAAATATTCAGTTTTTTCAGTAGTAAAAATGGAGACATGTAGTTAGTCACTAAAGATCTCAGGAAATGTGGAGAAAGATGAGATATATTTATTTCAATCTTACATTATTAATTATTGTTGTTGTTGTAATTAGTTTAATGAGTCATGAAAAGGATATCACTGTCTGTTAATTTGTCAACGATTAAAATTATGGGCACCAAAGGCTGAAAACCAATCACATTAATATTGACTAGGTGCAGAAACTGGAATTATTATTATTATCATTGTCTCAATCTTAATGCATTCTGATTTGGATTTTCATTGAATGAAAACCCAACCCAACCCAACTTAGTTTTGAGCTCATCATTCCGTCCATTCATTCATTCTAAAATATATATTAATGATAAGTTATAGGAATCCACATATTCACAAAGTCAACTAATGCCAAAATTTGAGATCTTGTAATTATAACCTCATATTTATCTATATTAGTAATAATTATTTATTAATTAAAATATTTAATATCAATAATTAATTGGAAGCAGCAAGCTACTTCATTTAAAAATATATATATATGAAATGAGAGAAATTAATAAACTATAGGATCTGCCAAGGTTTTCGAATTGGGAGATGAATCAAGTATATATCCGACATAAGTGGCATATGATTGTATTCTCACTCAAACCCCTCATCTATCTATTCATCTATATATCTAAACAAGCAGTAGATGTATACATACTCAAAATTGCTTTTTCTTTCTAAGTAATTAATCAGGATTTCTAATTCCAGATATATATATATATAAATGTTGCAAGCTAGTTAGGTTTCTGTTTCAACTTTGAACAACTTTCAATCCTATGTTTTGTTTTTTGTCTTAATTACTTAAGACTTAAGTAATAACATGAATATATATTTGCATGATTTAAATGTAATAGACGATTTACCCAGTAAATAAACAAATAGTTTTATGTAAACAAGATCATATCTATAAATTCTTAAAATTGTGTTTTTCATTGAATAACATACTAATACATTCTTTTTAGCATGCATGTGATTCATTATATTCAAATTAAATATTAATTTAATACATCGATAATTAATTAAATTAAAAGATAAAATTATTAGAGAAATATATGTATATATATACCATATTTATATAATTCAAATTTGTAATTTTTTAATTATAAGGTCTAATCTTACCGATCGAAAGATGAGTCGTTGGAATAACATTTAATGTATCGTTTATGACATTTGATGTGCTAAAAATCTAAAACTTAGAGACATCATCAGACATGGACCGGATTGATAAAAATGGGCAAGCCTAAATTCCGAGGAGCAAAAAGCGTGGAAATAATCCCTAATAGGTTCCTTCTGACGACTTTTCCGGTTTAAGCTATAGACGCATATCTAGTTAACCAATTCTGGCCACGCGAGTTTCCGCCAAGAAAAGGATTAGACTTTTGAGAAGCGAGAGAGAGGTATTGGAACGAGAATGGGTGTTGTTAGGATTGCGATTGGAAATGCGGCCACCGGGCCCCAACTATTTCAGCATTTCCGATCAGCTGCTAACCCCGCCGCCCCCAGTACTAGATTCGCATTCTGTACAGCTTCAGCTTCCTTTTCCTCTTCCTCCACGCCCAGAAAACTGATACTCTACTCAAAGCCCGGATGCTGTTTGTGTGATGGCCTCAAAGAAAAACTCGATGCTGCCTTCTCTCTTTCTGGCATGAATTCCATTTCTGATGTCCAGTTACAGGTTCCAGTTTAACTTGTCTGTGTGTTGGAGTTACGAATTCTCGTTCTTGGCTGCGTTCGTGCAGATATTTATGTGAATTTCTTAGTTGCGGACTAAAATGTGAACTTTGGGATTGATTTGTTATGAATTTGAATTGCCCAAGTGGTTGACTTTTGGTAACAGCTCGAGGTTTCTTAGCCAAATAAAAATCATAGCTTTCGAATTGAAATTGCTCGAATGTGATTGCTTCGAAACATGACCTGATGTGGTTTCTGACAGATAAGGGATATTACGACCAATCCTGAGTGGGAGAGGCTTTACCAGTACGAGATACCTGTGTTGGCGAGAGTCCGGGAAGACGGCACAGAGGTCGGTATTTGTATCCTTCCCAATCTTTGATTCTCGGATACTTTTTGAAATTGTTTGTTCTATGAATCTTTTAGCACTTGTTTGTTCTGAAAAGGAATCAGGGGTAATTTTAGACACCAAATTGAAGCTGTTAATCCCTTAATGTACGTCGAAACAAATGGAACCTAGGTGGGTGCAATAGTTAAGAAAGTTGGATTGAGGACAACGTAGATCCTTCTAGAAGTGAAATTAGTGTGGAGTGGCAGATGGAGAAGAAATTATCAAGATGAGTGAATTATCATATTCGAACTATAAAAGTTTAGCCACCTCAAAGCAGTAGGAACTCTATCTATATAGTGTCTTTGTGATGAATACTTTTCAGAGACAGAAATGTTCCTTTCTCCCCATTTTCCCATGTAACTAGCCATGAAATTGGTCTAGATTGGGCCTGGGAAGGTGTTCTCTGACCAGAAAAGTGTAACAGAGATGAGATAGTCCCATACAAGAAAAGCTGGAAAGACTGACTCAAAATGGATAAAAGATGGCTCAAGTACAAATGCACATGCCCACTCACTCCGACTCACATTACATACAAAAGAGAAAGATGGTGAATGCAGAGAAAGATGCAAATAAATCGGATGACAGCTTTCTTTTATAAACAAAGACCTTTCATAGTGAACTTTGAGAGGAATTGGTCCTGGCAAGCGACTCTAAGTAGTGTGGGTGTAGCAATATGGCTTCCTTGATATATTCGAATATGATTAAGTTACTAGAGAACTTTTTGCAGATTGAAAGAAAAATAACATTAATTTTCTGTAAGTTGTGAGAATGTCTTTTGCGTTACCAAACTTATAATCTCACCAACTATTACTTTTACAGGAGGCACTTCCAAGATTATCTCCCCGCCTTAGCGTTGAGCTTGTCCAAAAGAAGATAGCAGCTGCTTTTGACCAATGAATAGTGATACGAGGGCTTGTTCAAAACTTGTTTTATGAAGGATGGAGAACTATATGGCAATTCATTTCTTGGCACCGCTTTGTCTACATGTACTATAACTAACCTCTGAAGCATATGCGGAGATTTACAGTGTTACTAAACAATCTCAAATTTCTTTTTGAGACATCCGTTGGAATGTGGGTTTCTGGTTTCAAGATCGACAAATATGCAACAGTAATATATGTTTCTACAAAATCTGTGATGCATTTTTCTGTATGGAGGAAAGAGACGCTCTAGATAAGTTTTCTCTTCTGAAAGTATTGCTTCAAATACCACAATTGGAGAATTGAAACCACGATGCAGACACCAAGAGACATAATACTGTACCACGCCATCTAGCATTTGTCGTCTCACTCACTCCCTCATCTTCAATTCCCTGCAAGGAATAGAAACAACGTTCATTTTAGCACTTAACTTTAGAGTATAATCTAGTAGATCCACTTGACAGAAAAAATTGAGCAGTTTCTCACTATCTCAAACATGAGATTAACCGGAGATGCATACTAATTCCTATGTATTCTAATTCTCATGCTGAGTTTATTATAAGAAAATACTATGACCAAGATAATGATCGATGCATGTTCGAGAGCACTGTTCGTGTAAGTGCATGGGAATTTACCTAGCCATCAGGTCATTCAGATTCTCATGGATTGCTTCCACTGCACCTTCAAGCTTTCTCAACTCAAGTTCCAGACCCTACAGACAGGCAAGTTGAGTTTATAAACCAACAAAACAGAAGAAGATAAAACGCATATGCTTGTACTAAGACAACAGTAGATGGTGACCATTATCAATTTCATAATAGTTAGCATCAACTTATTTACCTCAATCTTTTCCTTTCTTGCAACTGAGTCCCAATCTTTTGCAGCAATTCCAGTTTTCCATTCTATGCCGACAGTCACATTCTTGCCACCCTGATAATTAGCATCCGCCCAGAAGCATGCCAAGTAGTTCCCATCCTCTGTCGTTGTAAAGCTGAACTGACCGTATCTTACTTTCTCTGTGTGATACAGTTCTTTGCCATAAGGAGATGTCACCTAAGAAAGACAATGCAGCAATGAGCAAACCATCTCATCACTAAAAATCAACATTAATTCTTCGTTCAAGAACTAAAACAGAAGTGATTTTTCTCATGACATCATGAGAACATCTCTATAGCCTGATAAGAATTCTGCAACGGTTAAGGGCTGCAATAATTCTTCCATTTGATTCTTGGAGATAAATATATCATCGATCGCGCAACAATTCAGTTAAAGGAAATGTTGCACAATATTATCCCTTGCCATTTTACTCTTTTTTTCCCCTGTTTTTTGTTTGAAATGCATATAATCTTTTTTTTTTTTTTTTCTAAAAACCACAAGTCATCGGGAAAAAAGAAAACATGGGAACAGTATTGGAACAAGTTGTAGTGGGATCAAGAGAGGCTACAACCTTAACGGAGATGGTGGGGGCGACGGTGCTATTCAAATCCTCTTGCTCGCCGAATAAGGAATAATAATCGGCCAGAACGACAACGTTGTTGCGCAATTCCTCAGACACGCACTTCGACCCAGAACTCGGCATGTCGAACCATATCCCACGCGCCGCTGGCACCACTACCGTGGCCAACAACAACAAAGCCCAGAAATGACGCGCCTCCACCAACTTCATACTTAATATAAATTGTTTGTATGAAAGAGAGGTTTTGACGAGGTTAGGACTGAGTTGAATCTTGGTTAAGGTGAATGTGTGTTCGAGGAACTGTAATCCATGTAATTAAGGTGTTTTGTGAGGGTGGTGGAAATGGAGTTTGACTAAAGGGAGGCGCGTGTTGTGTGCGAGTGGGATGGGAAGACAGAATGTTGGCGCCACGCAAAAAATGGTTTAGTTTTCACCAATTAGATCTGGACACATAGACAAGTGTTCCACCTGGACGAGAATACTATTCAAGCCGGGGTATCCCACGCGCTTGGCTAGTGGTCACTATTCTTCCTTCACCCCATTTATTTATTTTTGGGTAAATTACATCTACCTCCCCTGAGGTTTGGGTAAATTACAAATACCCCCTCGTTGTTTAGGAAATTACAAATACCCCCTGATTTGGAAAATAATTGTGAAGTCCCTAGACAGCAATGGTAAAATTACTTCATTACCCTTAATTAATTCTTTTTTTATATTTATAAAAACGTTAGAAATTTTTTTAAAAATTAGAAATAGGTAAAGTCACATTTGCCCCTTTTTGTTTGGTGAAGATGTTAAGTTATTTCTCCTTTTCTCCCGCGTCTTCTCCTCTTCCATTTGCAAACCCTATTCTGAAAAACTCTCTCAAACTTACGCTCCAAAATCACGTTGCAATCTTATTTTTCAAGCCTCTTTTGTTCTGTTTCTTGGTTGTTCGAAGTGAAAACGGTGTTTAACTGCGAAAGAACTGAAGTCCGACGTGTTTCACCGAAAAAAAAAGGTATGCATGAACACCTACCTTGGTCTGATCGTCACAAAAAGTTGAGATTTTTTGTATTTCTAGATTAAGGAAGTAGTTTTTCATGTTTTTGGAAACAAAATTTAAGTTTTTTTTTGTAGTTTAAAACTTTAACTCCACATGTATGTTAGTGTTATTTGATATTTATGTTTCTTTTTCCATAATGTGTTGATGAAAATATGTTTTTTGTTCTATGTTGTATATGTTTTTATTTTTAGAAAATTTTATTTTATTTTTTTGAGAAAACCCTAATTTCAGTTTCAAATTTCTGCACATAATTTTGGGTTTTGTGAAATTGATGCTTGGTTTTTTTTGGTGCTATTTAAAATCTTGATTAACTAGAATTAGAATTTTGCTTGGTTTGTCTGGTGTAGTTTAACATTTTATGGATGTTCATGGTGATGCTTTTGTGTTTTTGGCCCTTCTTCCAGAAAAAAAAATTAGAAAACCATGTGTTCTTTTTAGAAATACATAACGTAATCCCCTATCTTCCAGCACAAGATAATTATAAAGATATCATTGAGCATATGAATAAAGATGTTTTTTTGTTTGCTTTATTATCCTATGAAAGAGATATGTGGCTCACCCTTCATGTTATCGAGTAAGGAAGCAAAATTTCTTAAGTCTTAGTTCAACTTCTTTAAGGATATTGTTATATTGATTTTCTTTTATTTTTATACGATCTATAGTACATGACACTCTATTTTGCTCAGTAAACTTCTCTCCGTAAACTTCATCATTTCATCAAAATGAACATAATGAGATGGAATTAGAAAAGTATAGCTATATTGATTTTGGGGTTCTTTATATTTTTTGTTTACACTTAGGTCCTTTACATTTTCATTCAGATAACTAATACATATTTGGTATTCTGATTATGTTTTATTTTTCTTGTTTTTATGTTTTTTGCTACAGGAATGGTGGACAAAGTATATACATTGGCCATACATTGTAGGGGCAAGTGCAAAAGATTGAAAAATGTTGATCAAGATAAGTATAGCTATATTGATTTTCTTTCAGATATAAGGGAGATTCATAATGTATGTGATGATGGTATGCTTAAGATATCTTGTAGTGTGGATGACAGTGAAGTGTTGATGAACATAACTGGTGATAAGGATGTATTAAACATGTTTAGTAGAAATAAAAATAGAACAGAGTTTGAAGTTTTTGTAGAGTTGTGTGGAGTGGATAAGGGAGTGAATGAGGGCGAATATTATGAAAATAAGGCTGAGATCGAAGAAGAGGGAGAGGATTCTGAAAATGAGGGTTCTAAAGAGGTAGAGGTTCTGAAAATGAGGAGTTAAGTCAAACTGAGGGGGCTGAGAGTGGGGAGTCTGAGTCATGGGATGAAAAAAAGAGTGGAGAAAAGAGTGATGAAACTGGGGATGAATTAAGTAATTATATATCTGATGATCACTGTGAGAGTAAAAATGAGAGTGATTCTGACTTTGAGGATGATCCACTTCAGGGTTCCTTAAATAGAGAAGCTAGTGTGTTGGCAGATGGTAAAGAGAAAATTAAGATAGAAAAGGGAATGATTTTTGTAAACATTAATGCTTTTAGGAAAACTTTAAAAGAATTTGTGATTCAGGAGGGATTCAAAATAATGAGAATGAGGAATGAAAAAACTAGAGTGACGGGCCATTGTAGTGTGAAGGATTGCCCTTGGAGAATTCATGCTTCTCCATTGGCAGATGGTGTAACATTCCAGATTAAGACATACGTGCCTAATCACACATGTGTTAGGTCTGATGCTACTAAAGAGGCTAGTGTTGAGTGGATAGCTGGAAAAATTGAGAATGTGTTGAGGGAAAATCCAGGAATGAAGCCTAGAGGAATAAAAAATGAGCTGAAAAAATATGGTGTCAACCCTCAATATATGCAGATTTATAGGGCTAGGAAGAAGGCTATGGGATCAATAGAGGGGTGTCATGCTGAGTCATTTGGGAGGTTGCCCTACTATGCTAAAATTGTCCTAGCAAATAATGAAAGGAGTGTTGTAACCCTACAATGTGATGTAGATGAATCTGAATCAATTCCTCATGCACCTGTTTTTAAAAGATTTTTCTTAGGTTTGTCTGCTTTGAGGGATGGGTTCTTGGAGGGTGTAGTCCTTTTTTGGGTTTGATGGGTGTCATCTAAAAGGGCCATTTGGGGGTGTATTGTTAGCTGCAATTGGGTTGGACGGGAATAATGGGTTATTCCCAGTTGCTTTTGCCATTGCAGAATCAGAATGCAAGGAGTCATGGGGGTTCTTCTTTGAAAACCTTTCCATTATGCTAAGTGGCTTCTCTTGTGACAAGCCATGGACGTTTATGAGCGACAGACAAAAGGTAAAGTCATCAATTTCTTATGGCCTGAAATGTTATAGTTTTACATTCTATTGGACTGAATTGTTATATACATGTATTATGTTTGGCCTGAAATGTTATATTTACATATTCTCATTGGTGTATTTGTAATATTTTATGTATGCATGAACTGTGTAGGGTTGGTGGAAACCATCAATGAGATTGTTCCTAATGCTGTAAATAGGAGGTGCGCAAGGCATATCTACGCCAATTTCAGAGGGCAGTTTGCAGGAGCAGCACTAAAGAGGTATTTCTGGCAAGCAGCCAGATCATACAATGTTGCAGGCTTCAACTTTGCATTACATAAGATCAAGGAGTTGAAACCTGCAGCATATGATTGGCTACTAAAGATTCCGGCTGAAATGTGGTCTAGGCATGCCTTTGATGAAAGGCTGAAAAATGATCACGTCACGAACAACATTTCAGAATCATTTAACCATTGGGTTGGGATCTTAGAAGCAAGCCTGTGCTTACATTAGTAGATGGATTGAGGACAAAATTGATGTGCAGACTTCAAAAAAGAAAGCTGAAAGGATTGAAAATGAGTGGTGATCTTGTGCCAAATGTTGTAAAGAATTGAACAAAATCAAGGAAGAGTCTAGAAAGTGTCATCTTTTAGCGGCCGGGGAATATGAGTTTGAGGTTCAAGATCAAAACATCAATTACATTGTAAACTTGAGAACTAGAACCTGCAATTGTAGGGTTTGGAATGTTTCTGGCATTCCTTGTAAGCATGCTGCATTAGGGATATTTCATAGGAGAGACTCTTTGGAGTCTTTTTGTGATAGTAGATTCTCCAAAGAAAACTACATGAAAGCATATAGCTACTGTATTCATCCAGTACCTGATCCAACATTTTGGCCTCAAGATCTGGAGGTTGAACCCACCAATCTGTTACCTCCAATTGTTAGAAGAATGCCTGGCAGGCCTAAAAAGAATAGGAGAAAGGAACCTGGTGAGGCTCCTAATGTTGTCAGGAGATCAAACATGGTGAGATGTAAAGTGTGCAATGACCTCGGGCATAACAAAAGAACATGTCCGGTTAATCAGGTATGTATAATTTCTTGGTGTTTTAGTCAGATATTATTTGTTATTTTATTTCAGCATTATTTGGTTAACTAATTTTCTTCTTATTTTTCCATTGACAG